>APFE030191662.1:23047-33519 GCA_000404065.3 Pinus taeda
ATAACCCAGCCGACCTAACAATAATAATATAAAGCCACAAAAATAACAATAGAGGGAATCTATGGGGCACAGTAATAACAATACGGGGATAATAGGGGCACAACAATATTAATAAGGGATGCAACTACAATAGTAATGGGGTAATCACTAGTATTATAGGGACCCAACATGCCCCTCTCCTTCAAAAAAGTGTTTTCCTCAACGCTTGAGTAGTATGGATGCTTTTGTATAAAATTTTCATCCTCCCATGTGGAATCTTTAGCGGATAAGTTCTTCCACTTGATAAGATACTCTGAAATTGATCGATTTCGTAGCTATCGAGTTCTTGTTTCTATGATTGCTTCTAGTTCCAACATAATATTTCCTTCCTCGTCAAGTTCTGGCAATATTGTTTGAAATGGGAGTTTGTTGCCTATAACCTTTTTAAACATGAAAGATGGAAAATTGGGTGCAATCGAGAAGCTGCAGGAAGCTCCAATTTGTATGCCATAGTACCAATCTTTTGCAACACCTTGTACGAACCATAATACTTTGGTGATAATTTATTATCCTTCTTAGCTTGCTTGAGGGAAATTTGCTTATATGGTTCTAGCCGTAGGAATACCCAATCACCCACATCAAAACTTCTTTCGTTGTGATGTTAATCTGCCTGTTGTTTCATTCTATTTTGTGCCAACACGAGGTTATCCTAAAAGAGTTGGAGGACTTGTTGTTGATATTCAATGTGATGTTCCACTGCTTGAACCTTAGAATTTTCTCTTAAATATGATATGATGGATGGTGGTTGATATCCATAAAGTTCCATAAATGGGGTCATTTTTGTTGCAGTATGGAAGGAAGTGTTATACCACCATTCAGCGAGAGGCAACCATTTGACCCATTGTGTCTGTTTATCAGATACAAAACAACGAAGTTATCCTTCCAAACATTTGTTTATTATCTCCGTTTGCCCATCAAATTGAGGATGATAAGATGAGCTATGAGCTAACTGACTACCAAGGCAAGAAAATAATTATGTCCAAAAATTTCCTGTAAAAATGGGATCTCTGTCACTTACGATAATCTTTGGGTTTCCATGTAGTTTTTGAATTGTTTCCATAAATGTCGTGGAAACTGTACTGGCTTTAAATGGATGTGATAATGCACAAAATTGTGCATACTTGGTAATTCTGTCAACTACCACCATGATGACACTCTTTCCCTCAGACTTGGGTGATGATAAAATCCATTGAAACCTCCTCCCAACGTTGGCTTGGAATGGATAAAGGTTGTAATAGACTGGGTGTCTTAATTATTTCAGCTTTATTTTGTTGGCATACCAAACATTCCACCACAAACTTTTGAATATCTGATTTAAGGCCATCCCAAAAAAATTCCTTCTTAACCCTGTGGTAAGTTTTTAAAAATCTTGAGTTCCCTCCTAAGGGAGAGGCGTGCAATTCCAGAATAATCTTTTGTTTGAGTTGGGAATTCTTATAGAGTTATAAGCGATCTTTGTACCATAACGAATCATTTGTCCAACTAAATGTATCAGATGTACTGGAATCTTGTTGTAACTTTTGAATAAGTTCCCACACTTATTTTTCATTCTTCCATTCCTCCCTTGCTTTGTTTATCCAATCTGGTTAGATAATAGACATGGCGCACAACAATGCTTCCACATCCTCATCTTTTCTTAAGAGTGCATCTCCCACAACATTTTGCTTCCCTTTTTTGTATATGATTTCAAAGTCATAACCCAACATCTTTGTGACCCATTTTTGTTGTTCTTCAAAGGATAATATTTGTTCTAAAAAGTATTTAAGGCTATAATGATCAATTTTTACCTTGAAGTGTCTTCCCATTAGGTAGGGTTTCCATTTCTTTAGTGCATGTAGTATTGCCAACATTTCCTTCTCATAAATAGATTTGTGTAAATATTTTCCCTTGATCGGATGACTTTCAAAAGAAATGGTGCTTTCATCTTGCATTAAAACAGCACCAATTCCATTTGCAGAAGCATCACATTCCACAATAAAGGTTTTTGTGAAGTTTGGTGTAGCTAAGACCGGTGCTTGGCACATTGCCTGTTTATGATATTTGAAGGCCTTTGTTGCTTCTAGAGTCCATGAAAATGCATCTTTCTTCAACAATTTTGTTAGAGCTGTTGCTATTTTCCCAAAATTCTTAAAAAACTTGCGATAATACCTTGTCAACCCAAGAAATCCTTGAAAATGCTTTATGGATGTGGGGATTTCCCATTCCTTAATGGCTTTAATTTTGCTAGGGTCTACCTTAACTCCTTCATGAGATACAATATGACCCAGATATTACACCTCTTGTACTCCAAAGAAACATTTGGCTCTTTTTGCATATAATTGTTTCTCCTCCAATAGTTGTAGCACCCTGTCAATGTGTTCAACATGATCCTTCCAAGACTTGTTGTAGATTAGTATATCATCAAGAAATACTAACACAAATTTTCTAAAGAAGGATTTGAAAATGGAATTCATCAAAACCTTGAAATGTAGAAGGTGCATTGGTAAGGCCAAAAGGCATGACCAAAAACTCATAGTGACCCTCATGAGTTCTAAATGTTGTTTTTAGAGTGTCTTGAGTCTTCATTTTGATTTGATGATATCCTGAACGAAGATCTAACTTGGTGGAGTAAATTGATCCATGCAGTTCATCCAATAATTCATAAATGATAGGAATGGGAAACTTATCTTTAATAGTGAGCTTGTTGAGCTCCCTATAATCCAGACACATGTGCCATGATCCATCCTTCTTGTGCACCAATACTACAAGAGGAGAGAAAGAACTTTGGCTAGGTTGAATTATACCAGCCTCAAGCATTTCTGCAACCATACGTTCAATTTCACTCTTTTGGGCATAGGTGATCCATCCTTCTTGTGCACCAATACTACAAGAGCAGAGAAAGAACTTTGGCTAGGTTGAATTATACCAGCCTCAAGCATTTCTGCAACCATACGTTCAATTTCACTCTTTTGGGCATAGGGATATCTATATGGCTTGATGTTTGGAGGAACACTTCCTGGAACCAAATGAATAGCATGATCATGATCACAAATAGGTGGGAGACATTTAGGAGTCTCAAATACCTTGGAATGATTGTCCAAGGCTTTTTGGAGATCGAGATAAATAGAAGATTTCGATGTGGAAACATCTAGAGAACATAATTGTGCAATTACACCTCATTGTTCCTCTTTTAGAAGCTTTGTCATACCATTAGAGCTTATTATCTTTCCTGGTTTCCCTATAAAACCCCTTAATTCAACTTCCTTTCCTTTTGCATAAAATTTCATGAAAAGTTCTTGAAATTTAAAAGCTATTGTACCCAAGGGTTGTAGCCATTGGACTCCTAGTACAACATCAACAACTCCCATTGGAATGGAAAACATTGGTATTTTCAATACGTATTCTCCCATGGATAGCTTGATATTATGGAATTTTCCAGAGCAATTTATTGTTCCTCCATTTGCAGCCATCACTTGATACTCTGGTGCTGGATATAGGAAGAAATTCAATTTTTTCGCTATCTTACAATGAATAAAATTGTGGGTACTTCCTGAATCAATCAACACTATTACCTTTTTCTTCTTGATTTGTCCTTCTATCTTGATGGTTTGAGGAGTGGTAATTCCAGCCAATGCACTACAATATATGGTCAGATTCATTTCTTCTATATCTAGGCTTTGTTCCTGGAGTATATCATCTTCTTTTGACCTTTCTTTCTCCTTTTCTTCTTCCTCTTCACAATCTATGTAGAATAATTTCTTCTCAACACACTTATGACCTTTAGTGTATTTACTATCACAACTGTAAAAAAGCCCTTTTGCTCTTTTTTTTCTCCATTGTTGTGGTGGTCAACCTTATAGGATGTGGAAGGCTAGGGGCAACAACACTTCCATCTTTATAGTTGTGAGTGGTATGCTTCTTGGTTGCCATAATTTTTCTTTCCATTTTTCTTGCTAACCTGAATGTCTTCTCTAATGAATCAGGTTCCCAAAGGAGAAGATCATGTTGGATATTATCCTTTAAAGTCCCTATGAACACATCAATCCTATGCTTTGGAATATTTTTTTACCCTTATGTTCAATTTTTGGAACTCCTCCATGTGCTCCATTATTGAACCCTTTTGTTTGAGACTTATCAATTGGCTAGAAATAGTGTTGCTTTTTGTATCCTCATAATGTGCTGTCAATTATTCCATAGAAATTGCCCAAGTGATCATTTGTTTACGAGAGCAAAGCCATTGCTACCATACAAACTGATTTGGTTCCAAATATAAAGTTGCAATACATACCTTTTGTGTGTTTTGCACATTATTGAGATCGAAAAATTTCTCCATCTGCAATATTCATGTTGCGGGATCCTTGCCATCAAACTTCCTCATATAGATTTTTGGAATATGGTGGGTCTTCAATCCAAAATTAGAGTCTATGGAATCATGATTAACATTTCTTTTGTTCTCATCATGAGTTTCCTTTACTACCCTTTCACCATTAGTGACCACTTCTTGTATCAACTTATTCAAATTTGTCTCCAATTCTTCCATCTTATCATCCATGCCATCCATTTTAGCTTCTAAGCCTTTCTTTAAACAATACATCTTAGCTTCCAAACATTTTTTTAAACCATCCATCTTAGCTTATACATCTTTCATTAAACCATCCATCTCAGATTCTGTTACTTTTTGTGCAAGTGATACTTCTTGCACTTGGTCTCATAATTTTGATATATCATGTTGCATTTCTTCCTCTTCTTCATGATTCATGCTACAACTTTCAGGTTGCTTACTAGGTGTCTGCATTTTCTTTCCTCAGGGCATCAATTATTGATAATAATGCTTTACTATGACCTTTGAATTCCTTCAAACTAATTTTTCAAACCAAGCTTTTGCAAAAATTTAACAAAAAACTACACACCTTTTTTCACTTTGTAGGAGCTTGATATTGAATCTGATGTATCTCTATAATTTTGGATCATCCAGTTCTGAAATTGTGACTTGTAGTAGCCCTCTGTATCCTCTTTCCAATGCCAATAGTCTAATCCAAATTGGATTCTCTAAGGAAGAGTTATGCACAATCTCCCAAGATGACCTATTTGGAATGTAATTCAGGAGTCTGCAAAAAGACCAACTTCCTCAGATTGTATGTCTGCAAATATAGCGCATAAAGATCTAAAATTCAGACCCGAGGTTTAGTGTGATTTCATATAAAATTTGTTTTTTTTTCTTTTCTTCTGAAACATCACAGAAAAGAATTTATATCAAAAATGCCACGATGACCTATTTGGAGTAGCGAAACCCTAGAATCCAAAGCTTTGATACCAAATGTTATTAAACTAGCTCACAAAAAGATAGAAAAGATAGATCAATGCCTTAGAATTCAGTCTCTTCAAGGGGGAAACCTCCTTTACATTACATAAATGAATAATTCTTGGATGATTCAAATGAAAAAACCTCTTTTCTATATATAGGAGTCTAAGGAGTCACAATATAACCCAGCCGACCTAACAATAATAGTATAAAGGCACAAAAATAACAATAGAGGGATTCTATGGGGCACAGTAATAAAAATATGGGGACTATAGGGGAACAACAATATTAATAAGGGATAAAACTACAATAGTAATGGGGTAATCACTAGTATTATAGGGACCTAACAGGAGTAGACACAACCGAGTAGGAAATGAACAAGAACAATCGAGGAATGGAAATAGTCGAGCAAGGGAGAAGTTGGAGAGCCTAAGAGGGAACTTGAAGTCTAGGTTGGTCCACAAAGAGAAGGAAGAACAAGTGAAAAGGTAGAAAGGAGAACACTCAATGGTCATTTTTGTGGAGCTAGGAGAGTCACTATGTACCTGATATTTCATATGCTTATCTATTGTTCTTTCTAGAGTTTTTGTATGTTGGAAAAGAGGCCTTGAATCTAATGTAATGTTGTTGCTACTAAGGCTAATGATGAAAATTTTTATTTGGACAATTGTGTGTTAGTTGTGTGTTAATATGGTTCTTCGAAATTTTTATGTATGTGTATATTTAAGTAGTATCTCTTTTACAAGTATGTATGACTTGTTGTGATAAGACTTTTGTGTGGAATAATTCAATGTTCTTTTCCTTGTGGTTCTCTTATATGATTCCTCATGACACTAGATTCCAGTCCCTCTCTACATAAGGTCACGACATGCCTCGGGTGAGACTCCATACCCATTTTGGGTAAGGTGGAAATGTTGGCATTGTGATAGACTACAACAGAGCTTTGTTGGCCCTTACGCCCGAACCCAAGGTGTAAACCTTATTGTTATTTCCGTGTCAACATTTTCATAATAAAAAAGGCATGAACACCCTTCCTAATCGATCCCACCATCCATTTGAATTTTAAAATGCTAGACTAAAAATCCATTTATCCTTGATTTCATAGGATTTTCCAATTCATAGTCCTCTTTGATTCAACCAATGACCTTCTAACTCCTTGAGTAGCCTTGAAATTATTTTTATTGTCGACATGGGGTCCGACAATCACGAACCCATATTTTCTCAATTCCATGCTAGTCTCGAATATGTAGCATGTAAACCTAGATTTGAAGAAAAAGGGTGGATGAATTTTCTCCAGAAGTTTCAGGGGAACAATGATAAGTATCCATGGAATTCTCTCAAATTTTCGATGGAAATACAACAAAAGTCAGAAATATTGAGATTAAAGTGTCTGAAGAGCTAATGAGTAAAGTAATGAGGTTGCCTCTAATTGGTGAGAAATATTTCAAAGCGGAGCAACTCGATTTGGGAGAGTGTTTGAAGTTCCTCAAACTGGGATATAAGTCGATACACTGGTCCAAGGGTGTCCTCAAGAGCTACATTGTATAGGAATGGTGGTTGCTTCTCTTCGAATTACATAGGTTTATAACTTGTGAGCAAAGCTATGCTTTCATTTTTCTTTACCATTTAAGACTTCTTATGCACTTTATAGATGTTCGTGATGTCAGTTTTCCTTTCTTCCTTTGTTAAAGTCTACATAAAGTCATTATAAGTTTCCAGTCAACATTTATAATGGAAACCTCTATTAAATCATCCCCTAAGCATGAGAAAAGGTTTGTAAAAACACCAATATTTCATTAAGTAGAGGGAAGTCTGGAAAAATCTCCAGATGAAGCACTCTCGACAAACACTAGTCCTCCTCTAAAGAAGGAAACCCTATCATCTTGAGGTAAGAAAAGGAAAGAAGCGTACAAGTAAAATTTAGATGTGCATAGTCATGAAGGAATAGACCTAATGTCTAAGAAATCACGACAAAGTAATGAGAATAAAGCACATATAAAGGTTGCAAAACTAGTCGCCTCGACAGCTAGGAAAGAAGAAGGGGAATAGTCAAAGGCATCTACTAAGAAGGGCGGAGGAAGTTATTTCAAGAGAAAAAGGATTTGGTACTAACATTAACCTCGTCTCCGCCCCCACAGTTGGAAGAGATTCCAAATACATCAAAAACCTAGACCTCGCATCATGGTAGGAGGTTTACTTGATGTATGGCACGTCAAGAGTGTCCTCCATAGTGTTCAATCTCTTGATTCGGTGTCTATTTTATCTTATCTAGAGAAAGCGATTAACGTGAAGAGTTCCTCTCAGGAACCTATCATAACATAAAATACAAATAAACCCTTAATTGAGGAGGAGGGACCTATTGATAAATTTGATGATCTTCAAAGTAAGTACCCATACAACTATCTATCTTAATAAGGGCCTGCAATAGGAAAGGAAGTGGTTGAAACAATGGTCATCCAAATCCAAAAAAATCTAGTCTATGAGGGGAGAGGTTCAAGGAAACATAGACCTCCTCTTGAATTGAGGTAAAAGTCACAATTTGATAGGTCCCTAGAATACTAGTGATTACCCCATTACTACTGTAGTTGTATCCCTTATTAATATTGTTGTGCCCCTATTGTCCCCATATTTTTATTACTATGCCCCATAAAATCCCTCTATTGTTATTTTTGTGGTTTTATATTATTATTGTTAGGTTGGATGGGTTATATTGTTACTCCTTAGACTTCTACATATAGAAAGGAGGTTTTGTCATTTGAATCATCGAAGAATTGTTCATTTATGTAATGTAAAGGAGGTTTTCCCCTCGAAGAGGTTGAATTCTAAGACGTTGATCTATCTTTCCTATCTTTTTCTTGAGCAGGTTTTATAACATTTGGTATCAGAGCTTTGGATTCTAGGGTTTCACTACTCCAAATAAGTCATCTTCACATTCTAACTATAACTTTTTTTCTACAGCGTTTCAGAAGCTAAAAAAAACCCATTTGATAAGAAATCGCGTTGAAACTCGGGTCTGAATTTCAGAACGTTGCACGCTATATCTGTGGAGATATGATCTGAGGAAGTTGGTCTTTTTGCAGATTCCTGAATTGCATTCCAAACAGGTGACCTAGGGAAATCATCATAAATTTCTCTTTGAGCATTAGATTGAACTTTCATAAGAACGTATAGAAATAGGACAAACTATAGTTTCTTGTATATATTTTGGAGAGCCAAAGGTAGAAATAGTGACTCGTGGCACGTCATACAAGTTAGCTCTACTGAACTAGTTTATAATCAGGTCACTGTGGGAGATTTCTCATAACTCGTTCTTGGAGAATCCAGTTTGGATCATACTTGTGGCATTGTAAAGAGGACATAGAGGGATACTACAGGTTGCAATTTCAGAATTGGATGATCCGCAATTATAGAGATACATCATATTCAATATCAAGCTCCTACAAAGTGAAAAAAGGTGTGTAGTTTTTTTAAAAGTTTTGCATAAAGCATGGTTTGAAAAATTAGTTTGAAGGAATTCAAAGGGCATAGTAAAGCATTATTATTGGTAATTAATGCCCCGAGGAAAGAAAATGCAAACACCTAGTAAGAAACTTGAAAGCTCTAGCATGACTCATGAAGAAGAGGAAGAAATGCAACATGATATATCAAAATTACGAGACCAAGTGCAACAACTGTCACTTGCACAAAAGAAACAGAATCTAAGATGGATGGTTGAAAGGAATATGTATAAGCTAATATGGATGTTATAAAGAAAGGCGTAAAAGCTAAGATACATGATTTGAAGATAAATATGAATAAGTTGCTATACGAAATGGTCACTAATGGTGAAAGGGTAGTAAAGGAAACTCACGATGAGAACAAAATAAATGTTAATCATGATTCCATAGACTCTAATGACCCACCATATTCCAAAAATCGATATGGGGAAGTTTGATGGCAAGGATCCTGCAACATGGATATTACAGATGGAGCAATTTTTCGATCTCAATTATGTACAAAACACACAAAAGGTACGTATTGCAACTTTATATTTGGAACCAAATCAGTTTGTATGGTATCAATGGCTTGCAAAAAAATTATCACTTGAGCAATTTTTACGAAAGAATTGACAACACATTATGAGGATACAAAAAGCAACACTTTCTTAGCCAATTGATAAGTCTCAAACAAAAGGGTTCAATAATGGAGCACATTGAGGAGTTCCAAAAATTGAACATAAGGGTAAAAAATATTCCAGAGGAGCATAGGATTGATGTTTTCATAGGGTCTTTAAAGGATAATATCCAACATGATGTTCGCCTTTAGGAATCTGATTCATTAGAGAAGGCATTCAGGTTAGCAAGAAAAATGGAAAGCAAAATTATGGCAACCAAGAAGCATACCACTCACACTATAAAGATGGAAGTGTTGTCCCTAGTCTTCCACAACCTATAAGGTTGACACCACAACAATTGGAAGAAAAAAGAGCAAAAGGGCTTTGTTACAGTTGTGATAGTAAATACACTAAAGGTCATAAGTGTGCTGAGAAGAAATTATTCTACATAGATTGTGAAGAGGAAGGAGAAAAGGAGCAAGAAAAGTCAAAAGAAGAGAATATACTCCAGGAACAAAGCCTAGATGAAGAACAAATGAATCTGACGATATCTTGTAATGCATTGGCGGGAATTACCACTCCTCAAACCATCAAGATAGAAGGACAAATCAAGAAGAAAAAGGTAATAGTGTTGATTGATTCAGGAAGTAATCATAATTTTATTCATTGTAAGGCAGCAAAAGAATTGAATTGCTTCCTATATCCAGCACGAGAGTGTCAAGTGATGGTTGCAAATGGAGGAATGATAAATTTCTCTGGGAAGTGCCATAATATCAAGCTATCCATGGGAGAATATGTATTGAGTAGCCCAATGCTTTCCATTCCAATGGGAGGTGTTGATGTTGTACCAGGAGTCCAATGGCTACTATCCTTGGGTACAATAGCTTTTAATTTTCAAGAACTTTTCATGAAATTTTCCGTGGAAGGAGAGGAAGTTGAATTAAGGGGTATTTTAGGGAAATCGGGAAAGATAATCAGCTCTAACGATATGACAAAGCTTCTAAAAAAGGAACAAAGAGGTGTAATTGCACAATTATGTTCGCTAGATGTTTCCACATC
>APFE030191663.1:0-12401 GCA_000404065.3 Pinus taeda
ATGTGTTTATTGTGATGAATTATGAATTTGAATGGGTAAACATAATGTAGATTTTAATTTGTCTATTGTGTGTGTGTGTGTGTTTTTAAAGCTAGATAAGAATATTTGAGCGTTTTCTTTTATTGACTTGAAATTTTATCATGTGCAATTAGTTATTTGAAATTGCATGTTTTGTGTTTAGTCCAATTTGTATATTGTTTGTTTGCTTGAACTTGTACTATATGTTTTACTTTTTATAGTGTTTGATTGCTTATTTAATGTTGCATTTTCATATTTGGGTGCTTGTTTTTATATTAACTTGAAATTATATTATGTGTGTTTCCTTAGTTTTTTAACACCCCTCCCTTGTGTACTAAATTATTGCAAACCTAAGCTGAGTTACAACTAGGTGTGATATCCTCCCTTGTGTGCTAAATTATTGTAAACCTAAGCTGAGTTAAAGCTAGGTTTGATATCCTGCCTTGTCTTTTAAATGATTGTAAACCTAAATTGAGGGAAGCTAGGTGTGATACCCTCCTTTGTGGGTTAAACTATTCTAAACCTAAGATGACGAAAGTTAGGTGATATGTACTATGAAAAGAAAATGTGTTATTAATAAATTAATAAAATAAATCACTTAGAGGGTGGAGCACCAAGGGAGAGGAGATTCTTTCCAAATCCCATGAGGAACGGGAATAGAGATGAATCTTTCATAATAAGCTTCTATATGACATTATAGATAAGTTTGGATGGATTAGATATCCATCGGATGGATGGGAGATAAAGATGCATCAAACATAAAAGCTTCATGGGAAATAAAGGCGAGATTTTATGAGGAAAAGCCTCCTGGGATATAAATATGAGATTTTGCAAAAAAGACATAGGAAAATGGAAAAATCCATAAAAGCAGGATGTCGATAGTGGTAGCTAAATCATGAAAGAGGGTATTAAATACCTAATGATTGATCAATTGAGGGCAGTTGATGCTTGGCAAAATCTTCGGCTCGAAGGGAGTAAAAGGTGATTCATGGTTGGGTGATGGTGCTCCTCCCTCCAAGAGAGGTTTTAGTTGGTCTCAAATGTATGGGATGTTTGTATGATGATTCTTAATCTCTCTCTCTCTCTCTCTCTCTCTCTCTCTGTTATAGTTCCAAGTTTTTATGAGAAGATTTTATTAAGTCTCTGTTATCGTTCCAATTTTTCTATGAGATGATTGCTTAATTTTCCTCACCATGAGAATGTTTGAACGAATTACATGGGTTTGTGTACTAACAAAATTATTAGGATGCTAAATCCTACAATTAAGATATATGAATTACATAATTTCCTCTCTTATAGAAAATGAATGATTCAATAATGCATGTAACCGTTGTGTGCTCTCATATGCATTTCAAAGTTATTAAGATTATATTTACAGTGGTAGCAAAGAGTAGCATGCTTTAGTGTGTTGCAAGTTTTCATGCATGTGGAATAATTATGGAGGAATGTCTCCCATAGTATTATCAAAGGTTCACCATGGTCTATGTCATGCATAATGAAATTAGATGCTCTTGCATGTAGTATAAGGAATTAATGGAACATCCTTTTAGTTATGCATATATGGGTCTATAATATATCCTATGAAATTGACTTGAATATATCAGGTTACTAACGGTACCTAGTGTGTCTATGAGATAGGTTACTTGTATAATGCCTCATCTAAGATTTGTATTTAATTAAGCAATTCATTATGCATGATGGAAACAAGACCTATAATAATTATGGATGATCATGATAGTAGAGTTTAATTAAGATCATTTATGTAGGTAAGGAAATTAGTATAGGTTGCATGTTATGGTTAGTTCCGTTTTCATCTACTAAATCATGTTTACTAGAAATCTAACACATAAGCCTTAAAAATAAGGTTAAAAGACCATACAAGAAGCACTCTATAATTAAATTGACCATGACTGTGGAGTCTATTACAGAATGACCAATGATGATATAAGGACAGGCTAAAGACACACTATGTGGTATTGTTTCTTAACGATTAAATATAGAACAAAATAAACATTTATGGAATGGGAGCTTAGGAGCTAAATTATAGGGTAGCTAAGGAGGTTCGTTACCAAAGGTATCAAACAAAAAGTTCAAACACTAATACTTATGGACCAATCCACCTCCATAGGATTTCAATTACGTGTTAAAAAAAAAAAAATGTTCTCCGTAAAGGTGAAGTTAAAATTTGAAGCTTAGAACATGTTAATGTCATATTTATTTGTTTTCGTTAAAGAAAGTTAGGATTCCTTAATGGTTTATTGAGGAACCATGAATATACATATGTTAATTCAATAGAAATGTAACAAGGTATTATATCAAGCAATTTAATTAAGGAGGAAGCTTTTATGCTTTGGTGGAAGATGTTTTCTACCCCATCTAGGTTGTATGCTCAAACACGTCCTCTAAGAAGACCATATGGTATCAAAAAATTAAATATAGGTTTAAATCCGAAAGAATTCTCAAGAGACTTCAATCAAACCTACATCAAACAGCTATCAATATAAGCTTTGGGGTCTTTGTGTTTCCCTCCCATAGTATTATCAAAGGTTCACCATGGTCTGTATCATACATAATGAAATTAGATGCTCTTGCATGCAGTATAAGGAATTAATGGAACATCCATATAGTTATGCATATATGGGTTCCCTGTATAATGCCTGATCTAAGGTTTGCATTTAATTAAGAAATTCATTATGCATGATGGAAACAAGACCTATAATAATGATGGATGATCATGATATTAGAGTTTAATTAAGATCATTTGTGTGGGTAAGGAAATTAGTATAGGTTGCATGTTATGGTTAGTTTCGTTTTCATCTACTAAATCATGTTTACTAGAAATCTGACACATAAGCCTTGACAATAAGGTTAAAAGACCATACAAGAAGCACTTTATAATTAAATTGATCATGACTATGGAGTCTATTACATAATTACTAATGATGATATAAGGGCAGGCTAAAGATACACTAAGTGGTATTGTTTCTTAACGATTAAATATAGAACAAAATAAACATTTGTGGAATGGGAGCTTAGGAGGTAAATTCTATGGTAGGCTAAGGAGGTTCGTTACCAAAGGTATCAAACAAAAAGTTCAAACACTAATTCTTATGGACCAATCCACCTCCGTGGGATTTCCATTACGAGTTTAAAAAAAAAAACGTTCTCCGTAAAGGTGAAGTTAAAATTTGAAGCTTAGAACATGTTAATGTCATATTTATTTGTTGTTGTTAAAGAAAGTTACGATTCCTTAATGGTTTATTGAGGAACCATGAATATACATATGTTAATTCAATATATATGCAACAGGATATTATATCAAGCAATTTAATTAAGGAGGAAGTTTTTATGCTTTGGTGGAAGATGTTTTCTACCCCATCTAGGTTGTATGCTCAAACATGTCTTCTAAGAATACCATATGGTATCAAAAAAATTAATATAGGGTTAAATCCGAAAGAATTGTCAAGAGACTTCAATCAATCCTACATCAAACAACGATCAAAAGTACTAGAGGAAATGTAATCCGCTTTGTCATATAAAGAACATTTTTTTGGAGGTAAAGGTGTTGTTATGGATTCTTGGGCGTATTATATTATTGAGGAATTGAAGAATTCTGGAATTTAAAACTACAAAATATGACCTCCTCCAAAAATTTCTTTGACTCTATTTTCATGATATCGACTTGAGTGGGACGTTACAAATTATCAACATAAACGGACTCATTCATAAATTATGACATAAACGGACTCATCCATAATGTCGATATTACATTGCGTGGGGTGAATGCGTAGTGGGAAAAAGCACACGATGGGTTATGGCAACTAGAAATATGAAAAGAGTTGGTCCACTTCTGTGTCTACCCGGTCACCCTGTTTCCCATTAGGTGCTAACCACCACCAATCCATCCATTGTAGGGAGGACTTCACCACCGTGATTAAATTACCGTACTCAACAACTGATTCCCATGAAATGGACTAACCCATTAAGGAAGATATATCATGGCTAGTTCAACATTCACAACGGAGAACTCAACCTTTCTCAGATGATAGCGATAAAACTCAACCTTTGGGACGTATGAGGCAGTTTCAACCTTGAATTTTTTTAACAAACAATTTGGTTGTCTCCAAGCATTTTTGGAAACTTGTTGATGGAAGAGGAGAGGAATAACTAGGAAGAATTGTCAATCTGAATATGAAATCGAGGCACGGGGATGGAGCTTCTGCACATGTTATGTCGACGGACAGAAGCTAGCTCTTATTTTGTTCTGGAAAAAGGTCGGGAAAATTAGCCGAGACATGTGATTCACCATACTATTACTCCTCCCTATGGATTAGGGCTGAATACACGCGTATGCTGCTTGATCCTCATGCGCAGTCATTTTTTCACGTTCACGTTCAGTGTCTGTTTTTATTGTTTATGGAACTGTCAGTGCCTGTTATCCTTATTGCATGAGAAACGTCCATGAGAGATCGACCTTATCCAATGACCAAGAGAGGTACGAAATTGTTCAATCCCAAAAGCATACTTTTGGCTTATAGATATAGGTTACCCTAAAAAATGCTTAGAGAATAACGCTGGTAAAAGCATCCAATGAGAAACAATAAAAAACAATTTTACGTATGGTTTACGGATAAGAATTTTTGAATATAAGATGTACATATAGTAAAATTATAACCGTTGTTGGCATGTAAACCTTGCCAACGTGGACGCAGTGGCTTTTAGTTTTATTTTCGGAGAAAAGTATAGCAAAGCGGTCAGTTTTCCAGCCAGAGCAACAATGGATAAAAGAAACGGCTGCTAAAGCAACATGAAAATTCCACACCCCACAAAGCTCCGCCTTCTTAGCTTTTAGAAACATCACGAGAAAAGATTTAGATTGATGTTCCCATTTAAAAACTACATTTTGCGTTTGTCTTATCTCAGAAGGGAATTCAATTTTGGAAACCTGAATTTTTGTCTTACTAAGGCAGGAACGTTAACTCGAGAACATGACTTTGTATTAACACCATTGTTGGTAACTAAATCATGAAAGAGTCTATTAAATATCTAGTGCATGACGGAAGTTGAAACTTGGCAAGATTTTTGGCTATCGGGAATCATAGGTGATTCATAGCTGGGTGGTGTTGCTCCTGTCTCCACGTAAAGTTTTAGTTAGTGTCAGATGTGTGACATGTTTGTATGATGATTCTTACCCTCTCTCATAATTCTGGTTTGTTTATGATAATATTTATTAAGTCTATGTTATTGTTCCAGTTTTTCTATGAGATGGTTTCTTAAGTTTCCTCACCGTGAGAATGTTTGAATGAATTACATGGGTTTGTGTGCTAATAAAATTATTAGAATTTTAAATCCAACAATTCATATATATGGATTTCTCAATTTCCTCTTGTATAGAAATGATGGATTCAATAATGCATATCACTTTCGTGTGCTCTCATATGCATATTGACATTATTAAGATTATCTTTACGGTGGTAAGAAAGAGTAGCATGCTTTAGTGTTTTGCAGATGTTCATGCATGTGGAACAATTACGGAGCAGTGTCTCCTTTAGTATTATCAAGGGTTCACCATAGTCTATGTTGTGCATAATGGAATTAGATGCTCCTGCATGCAATATAAGGAATTGATGGTACATATTTTTAGTTATAAATATATGGGTATGTAAGATATCCAATGAAATTGACTTGAATGTCACCAGGTTTCTGACAGTACCTAGTGTGTGTATGAGATACAATACCTATATAATGCATTGTCTAAAATTTATATTTAATTAACCAATTTGTTATGCATGACGGAAACAAGACCTATAATAATGATGGATGATCATGATAGTAGAATTTAATTAATATCATTGATGTAGGTAAGGAAACTATTATAGGTTGCATGTTATGGTTAGTTCCATCTTCATCCACTAAATCACGTTTACTAGAAATCTGAGACATAAGTCTTAAAAATAAGGTTAAAAGACGATACCAGAACCACTTTATTCTTAAATTGAGAATGATTGTGGAGTCTGTTATAGAATTACTAATCATGGTCTACAGGCAGGCTAAAGATACCTTTGCTAGTATTGCATCTTAATGATTAAATATAGAAAAGATAAAGAAACTTTACAAAACGGGAAATTCCAAGGTAGGATAAGGAGATTTGTTAAAACTTGGAAATATATATTATGTGTTTTTTTATTTGAATTTGTATTTGTGTTTCATATTTAAAAATTTAAAATTGTATGTTTGCTTATTTAAATTTGTATTTTCTATGTTGTTTAAAATTGCATATATGTAACACCCCTCCCTTGTATGTAAAACTTTGCTAACCTAAGCTGAGAAAAAGTAGGTCTAACATGTAATAAGAAAAGTAAATAATTTATGAAATAAATAAAATAATTAATCACTTAGAATAATGAAACACCAAGAGAGGAGATTCTTCCCAAATCCCATTGGTGAATGGGAATCAATAATATTCATAATAAGACTTCTAGATCCAGATCTAGATGAGATTAATGGATTTGGAGATAAATATCCATTAAACTACTTAGTTGGAGAAAGATGCTAAGTTAAGGAAAAGCATAAAAGCCTTACCCTAGAAAAGGCAAGCTCTGATGAGCAAAATCCTCACGGGAAAATAACACTCAGCTTGTGGGTGAAGTGGAAGCATGAAGTTCTAGGTGTAGTGGTGGTGGTCGGTTTTCCATGTTACATTACTTCAATTTCTCTTATAGAATTCCATTTCATGAGATTTGTTGTATGTTTTTCCTTACTGTGTATATTGTCGAATTCTCTCAACATATGTTTATAGCTACATGTGTGATCTTTGTGTAGAAAGATAATTGAATAATGATGCATGAAACAACTAGGTAGGATGAATAATTATGTTTTAAGGTTGCCACCATAGAGCTAGTGGTTCATCTTATCCATGGTAGGCCTTTTGCACTATGAATTGTATCTACTAAAGGTCATATTAACTATTTATTCATTGTGGTTAGTATTGCATAAGATCTGCCAGCAGGACTATGGACATGTTATATCAAGAAGTTAACTACAATGAATTTATGATAAAGAGTCAATTAATCCTTGTGTTAAATCCTCAAAGGAACGAAACTCGACTGTAAGATCTTAAATGATCATGATTGATGCCTTTCATTACGATGTGATGTATGCATGTGTAGAATTACAGGTATTAACCTTGTGTATGGGATGATTATATATGAACAAATATGACAACTATTGCGTATTTAAGCCAAGCTAAATTTAGTGAAGGAAGAAAATATGGGGTTTTAATATTGGATCAAGGAGGTATGTGACAAATGGTATGAAAACTCTAAGTTCAAGTATTATGGTCTAAGAAACAACCCACCTCTATAGGGTATGAATGAGCTTTAGGTCCTAAATTAGGAAGTTCAATAAGCTTGGTGGTTTGCATTCTTCCTATAACATCTTTATGCTAAAGAAAAAAAGAAAAAAAGAAAAAAACTATGACAGACATATGCAGAGCGAAAGGCTAGATTTTGCCCCACCTTGTGCATACTAATAGGATCTACCCTATTACACATATACTCTAGCCCAACATATTCCTTGTGTATGCATATAACTTACTCTACACACTCATGCTTTAATTTCATAAGTTTTAGACATAATAAGATTGTTAAAATGAGGAGACTTATAACATAAGTCTATAGACATTAATATCTGTAAAATTAATAAGTTGCCAAAAAGTAAAGGTTTTGTAAAACTCATAAATTCTTCTCTATTTCTTCCCCCCCAAAAAAATATATATTGGAACCTACTATATTGTTCACACAAAGAAGTCTTTAGGGACCTAAAGTGTCTCTAGAGAGATAAACATGGCCAAGAAGTAAAATATGTGAGCATTTAAAAGAGTAAGTTACAATACTCTACATAACTCAAATATTGAAATTTTCTTACAAAAAAAAGTAGAAAGGAGAATCATGGTAAATTGGAATGTTCTAAAATTAAAGACAATCAATGGAATTTCTTTTAGGAATTTGTTATGATATTTTTACAAATAAGACCCCAATAAGTGCTACTACTAACTTGCAATGAACTTCAATATTTTAGAACAAGAAAGTATGACTAATTGAACCATATATTGGGCTAATGAACAATTGTAACTTTGAATATTTATGCGAATACATGATCCTAACATAAGTATAAAATCATAATTTATGATTGAAATCAAACTGAAATTTCAGAGGAAATTTTAATAAGTTTGCAGGGAGTGAATGTTGTCAAGCCGCATCCATGAAAGCATTTCCTTGCCATCACCTAAAGTGAATCAACTGCTTAATGCGATTAATATGAATTAAATATATTCTATGCTTAACATAATATCCTCAATTATCTTAATGAGTACAATATGCATTCATGGTCGTTGGCTCAAGCCCTGAGGAGCCCTACAAAAGTGTAGTGTGAAAGGCACACCACAAGAAATGTGACGTTCTAGTGATGCCATTTTAGATGCTCGGAATCTTTCCTACCAAGTTAAGAATGCCCATATGTTTAAATCCTTGGACATCTGCTAGAACCACGAATAGGCATGAAGCAAATATGGTGATTTCAAGTTTTAATTTCTAAGGATTGTCAACAGGGAAGTTGGGACCCAATCTACCGTATAAATGAGATGAATATCGATGGCTAGGTGTTGTAAACCTTCTTGTTAATGTATTTGAAATGATCATTTTTGTTTATCCATAGTGAGTGCTTCTCAATTTTAGAGAACCTTAGCCTCAGGGTTATTTCTTAAAAAGGAAATGAGCATTCTCTAAAGTTACAAAAGTAGTTAGAAGTGCTAGAGATAAATCATGACCATGAAAAAAAATATCGAGTCAATGAATGACACTAAAATAAACTATCAAAATAGTTTATTAATGAAGCCATAGGTTTGTTTGATACTAAATACAAATAAAAACATTCCATATACATCAAAATCCAATTTTTTGCTAATAGAATCACAACATGGATTAAATCACTTCCACCTGTTTTCTTTTAAGCAATCTTGGGTTAAGTGATTGTGTGTCTACACCGTCCCTATAATATTTTACTACGAGTGATGATGTTGGATTTTGGTAGCTTTCTGAAATAGTTCATTTTATTGGTAGATTTAAAGCTAAAGAGACACCTTCCCAACTAGGTTTTTGGATAAAATCCGATTAAGGGTTGTTGTTTCCCTCTCAGTCCCCAATAATGCCTTTTCTTTGGCCCTATCTACTGATCTAGAGGCGTTGAAAGGAATTTGGTGTAGGATAATGGTTATCCTTTCTTTGTTTCAGGGATAACAATGTCAGTATCCACCTTATCTGAGAAAAAGAGACTTGGTTGGACATTCCATGGCCAAGTATCGAATTATTATCGCTCATTGCTCAAATAAGGATAAAGAATGCCTTTAATACCTTAAAGCATTGAAATTGCATTCCATATTGAAAACAAAAACCTTATTCACCTCACGTAATCCTAATACTTATAAAGGTATTATGTATGAGTTTCCTTCTGGGTGGAAAAGTAATAAGAGCATGAGGTGTTCTTTAGGTCGAGGACAACTATCCCTTAGGCAGGCAAGCGAGTGAAGCTACCAGACTTGTAGCAAGCAAATGACAACTTGTTGTGAGTTGTTATTCTCGTTTCTTCTTATGTAATTTGGATAACACTTGTCCTTACTTGCACATAGACAAGTCACACTGGGAAAATCTTGCTCATATTATCTTCTCCTGTCTTAACTTCTTCTTGCATGGAGGTTACACAATGTTTGTTCGATTAGTAGTTCTTCGATATAAATACTCCTCCTACCCACACGTTGGTATCAAATTTCATCATCTTCAGTGCTAAAACTGTATTGGATGCATTTTTATTTAGATTTCCTTTGAATTCTTACATAGAGGGAGATATCACAAGGTGTTGCAGTCGTTTAGTAACGGAGGCTGAGAAATGTCCTTGAGGCCACTGTTACAAAAAATTATATCTCGAAAGAGGAGAGTGGGGTGTTGTTGAAAATCTGGAATCCTAATGGGCAAGGCTAAGCCATGTGTGGAGACTCAAATTCCATAAGAGTCTCAGGGAAAATGTTGGCAATGATGACAATGATGACTCTCGCATAGCCTTCTTTTATGATGGCTTGCTCATATGAGGAAATTTGCATGTTTTTTCTGTCTGGTGTTTCAATTATGGTTTAAGGTATATTGGCTCACTTCACTATAATTCTTGCCAATTCTCCTTGATTTCATAGCTATTCTCTTCATTCTTAGTCACAACTAGAAACAATGGCAATTTATGGATTAATTTGAGAGGGGTGACCAATGATTGTTTCCTGAAGCCATTCTGGTGCATCATATGGGAGGTAGGAAAAGCATCTGCAATTGCATAATCACCAGATATGCTAGCCTTCCATCTCTCTTTTAAACTCTGCTTGAAAATTATTGTACTAGGTTTGGGTGAAGAGGATTGAGGGTTTTCTAATGTTAATTGTCCAAGACATTGCTTGCCATATTTAAATTTAAAATTTGTTCTGTTGAGGAATTTTTTAATTCATTGAATTCAGAAAGACATAGCCCGAACAATTTAAATAATGAATTGAGGAAGGAGGCTAACTGAAGTAAATTATAAATTAACTTAATTGTCTAAACACCCAAAGAAAAAGAAACAGTGAAATGTTTTGGTCAAATTAGCAATACAATCCTATGTATCTAGAGACATGAAATTTTCTCCACTCACAATGGAATGTTTGTAATGTTTGATGATGTGCATCTATGTAATGATCTACTTCAATGAGCTAGGAGATATGATGCATCCAATAAATTTTGTGACAGTTGTTCACTTTATACACTATCTGGTTTGTCTACATTTTGTGGCAGGGTTAAGAGTAATACAAGAAATAATAACAATTCATGTGTTAATTAATTTCCATAAGTATAAATGGAAAATTGTTCACTGTTCTATTTTTCCTAATTATTAAGTGTTGTAAATTATGTAGAAGGTAAAATTTTTATTTCTTTATTTGTTCCCCAAAACTTAAGTTATTGTTAAATTCTCTTAAGAGGGCACAAGGACTCTATACCATGAGCCATGAGGTAAAAATGGTTTAAAATACTTTAAATGATAGACCGTGTTCATATTCGAACTCGATAACTGAACACATTGTAGCGTATGATTATTGGATTAAAAATTTGGATGAGAAATTCTAGGGATGTGGTCATCATGTAGGATAAATAGACATGGGAGTGTTGAAAAGAGTAATGGGGAATAAAGAAAGTTGAATACTATGTTTAATTTTGTACCAATAGGTCTCTTCTGCCATACTATCACCATATAACTTTACTCATATTAAAATTAAAATTATGAGTCAATGATTGCTATGCAAGGACATAACTTAACTAGAATGTAGATGATACTTATAAAAGATTTTAAGGGAAGAAATGTTCAACTCTTATTAGGTAAATTTTTTATTTCTTTATTTGTTCCCCAAAACTTAAGTTGTTATTAAATTCTCTTAGGAGGGCACAAGGACTCTATACCATGAGCCATGAGGTAAAAATGGTTTAAAATAATTTAAATGATAGACCTTGTTCATATTCAAACTCGATAAATGAACACATTGTAGCGTATGATTATTGGATTAAAAATTTGGATGAGAAATTCTAGGGATGTGGTCATCATGTAGGATAAATAGACATGGAATTGTTGAAAAGAGTAATGGGGGATAAAGAAAGTTGAATACTATGTTTAATTTTGTACCAATAGGTCTCTTCTACCATACTATCACCATATTACTTTACTCATATTAAAATTAAAATTATGAGTCAATGATTTGTATGCAAGGACATAGCTTAACTAGAATGTAGATGATACTTATGAGAGATCTTAAGGGAAGTAATGTTGAACTCTTATGAGGTAAATGGAAAATAGAAAAGATAAAATCACAAGTGCAATTTAAATAGATCATGGTCAACACCAAGAAATATTTCAAATAAAAGTATATAAATGGACATAAATAAATTTATGGTTAATTAAGTGGGTTCCATCCTAAAACAAATTCTAAAAAATTTACTCGTGGAAGACAGGTCTTGTTATGAAGTACGAGACTATGTAATTTTATATTGTGATGATTGGTGCATCTAGATGTAATGATGGAATTTGTCTTTGATATGGTTTTGGATGAGTCTTTTGATTCACCCTTAGTACGAAAATGCTCCAAATATACACTATTGTAGGGAACTAAATCTTACTAAGTTATTATTCATATATTTAACAGTAATATGTGTAATTAATTAAACATGCATATTTTGGAACATACAAGTTTCTTTGAGGAAAGAGACATCTTAATAATTATAACTAAAGTAGATAAGAGGCACAAATTATATTCCAATCTAGAA
>APFE030191669.1:0-29419 GCA_000404065.3 Pinus taeda
TTTTAATGCTATACTGTACTACTGGTGAATTTAAAAGAATTTCAAAACGGCGACTGACAATACACATATCTATGATGGATTGTTTAACCAAACATGGCAGCTAGAAAGTGGATAGTACGGTGATGGCTATGTACGGTGAATGGATTTCTAGACTAACAGCTAAGTGTGGTGGGAGAGATTGGCGGGCCATACAGACGCTAATCGATGGTTGTATGACTGTAATTAATTGCATCTATATGGTAAATTGAATCTGAATTGCACGGTAATGACAACGACATGCACAAGGCTGAGGAGCTACTATTGTGCAACTAAAGGTAATAAATTAGTATGACAACAACACTACAGCAATGTAATGTACAACAACACTACAGCAATGTGCCCAGACAGTATGGCTGGATGTTGGTGTGTGAGTCCTAGCAATAGATAAGGCAGTAATTATCTTTTGTACTTACTTTTTTCTTCCTGATATCTTCTTTTTTTAATTGGCAGAGGAATGGTATTTTTTTCCCTCCCAATATCTGTTTTTCCTTCAAACTTGTAGTAGAATTCTGTTCTTCAACAGAATTTTAAAATTTTAAAATGGCCAAAAGCCAGTGGTGATCAAAGACCATGTAACAAAGATAAACTCTGGTAATTATCTGGGAAAATGTCGGATTAGAATGGCTCTAAGAGCATGGCCAAAGGCATGCTGATTCAGGAATGTTGCAAAATGCAAATGTCTTGATACAACATGTGTCTAGCCATACCATCACCATATATACATCTCTGATCAGCAATGATCCAGGGTTCAAAACTGGGGTACTACAGAGGGGCATAGGAACTCCAAGAAAATAGGACTATAGTAAAGAACAATTGAGGAAGAATATATCAGTGTCCCAATGATTCTTCAGAAAATTTGACATACAACAAACACAAGAAACTTAGCAACCACAACATCAAATGCCAACCTCTCAAGATGATTAGGTGTTTAATTAAATAGCACAATCGTTGATGAGGCCCTGATTAATTTGATTCATTCTGTTCCATAAATATTACTGTGGGTCATCATTCAACAGGTACATAACCATCTTGCAATAATGTGCTTTTACTTAATGTTTTTGGCATTTAACATGGATTAAGAGGTGATCTGGATGATTGACCAATATTGACTGTAAACCTATTCTCACACTTTACCAGGGAGGTAGATTTCGACCCTAGTCCACTAAGACGTCCTCTGAGGCCTTAGGGCCATAGCAGGGTCACCACTTGGTAAACTTGGATTGAAATAGAGTGTCCATAATTTTTTTTTCATACTTACCACTTTCCACCATTCCCCAGATTTCATCTCCATTCTCTGGCCTTGTGGTCATTGGTTCATTGGGGATTGGCACCCTCTTGTCCTCATCTGTGAGTCTAGGCCAGACGCTTTTCCCTAGAGGTTGATGCAGCTAAAAGAATGTTAAAAGCATAAAACAGCTACAATGAAAGAAAACTAATGTTAAAATGCAAAAGATGGTTGGAACATTAATTAGTGTGTGGGCAAAAGCCTAGCATGGACTCTACCACTCCCCCGCCCCCCTTCCCCACATTAGCCATCACCCAATTCCTTGACCACTTGACACTCCATCACATAATTAATTTCAATGCAAAATATCCATATATTTCTGGAAACTGTCCCTTTTTTTCAAATTTTTCTTTTTTCCACATCACAAGTAAATTTTGACCCTTTGGTCAAAATGAATCTTATGCCAGGTCAAGCATCGTGACTTTGAAGGAAATCATAGAATTTAACAACTAAAGAAGAGATGCTAATCTTCATGTCAGGGCCAAAGTGGATATACTAACACTCCTTGCTTATGTAGGAAGGGAGCTTTATTCTGATGGCTCTATGGTCCCTGGATCTAACTATCTTCATTTGCATGTATTATGATTAAGTGTAATGTGTAGCATTTTCCAAAAAAAGAACATTTAATATAAAAGAAAAAATTGTGTTTTTTATAAGTCACTGATCCAACATACAAATACCTGCAAAAGCAAAGTGCCATCGCTGCTTTTTGTCACCATACGTGTATTTACACGGAGAGGATCTGTAAAATGCACTGCAACAGTTCTGACAATTGAACACCCCACTTTTTAGAAGGTTGTCCAAATGATTACATTAAAAATATCACAAAATGAAAACAACAAGGAAAGTTCAAAAGGAAAACCTTTCGAACATTCGACTATGAGATGCGCCATATTCCAGCTTCAAAGCAAGAGTCCTCATTCCATCCACAATGGTACGCTTTTGGGAAACTTCTGGTTGTCCTTGTGAGGAAAGACTCCCATCATGTGCCACAACAGTTGTAACACTTATGGGAGATGGTGAAAGAGAAGCCTGCCTACCTGCAGAAATCATTCTATCTGATAGATCATCAATTGCCTGAACTGGTAACCATAAGACTGTGGTGATGTTACTTGCCCAATCCGGAAGAGCCAACTTTCCATCTCTTATTTGCAATTCTTCAATATCTTGAGCAACAGTCGCCTCCATATCAATCCTGTTGCTTTTCCCAGAGAAACGGATATCATGTGAACTAACAGAGTTTGAAGTTGGTGAGAAACTGTTTTCAGACAAACTGTGATATGCTTTAGCACAGGTCTCCAACTCAATATTGTGAGAAGTCTCAATTTGTAAACCAGGACCTGTATCGATGTGTAAAAGAGCGTCTTTAAGAGAGTAGTCAATGGGCCTGATAACCAGTCCCAACCATTGGAGTTCCCCCATCAGCAATCCAGATGAAACAGCTGCAGTGATGTCAACCAATGCCCTTGGCTTGGAGACCTGGGCAAATAAAAGAAAATCAAAGTCATCTACCTGAAATATGAAAGTCTTCTAATAGCTTCTTTCTCTTAAAGTCTGGTAAACAAGATAGAACAGACAAATGTTTAATAGGAAATTCTTCTACTAGCCTCTTGTTCTTAATGTCATGTAAGCATGAGAAACAGACAAGCATTAAGAAGGTACCGTTGCAAATCCAAACACAGGAGTAAGGAAAACTTTCAGAAAAAAAACTTGATTTGGAACAATTTCTATAGTTACATGTGAAGTATCTAATATTAGGGGCTAGGATCAACCTATATACACCATAGATACGTATCTATCAAGTACCGATAGGGATCAAATACATTGAGTTGCAAACCTTTCATCAAGTTTTACACTCTAAAAAAAGGTTTGCAACTCAAAGAATTTGATGCCTTTCAATGCTTGAAAGAGACATTGTTAAGATGGATCTAGTCTGGTTTATTTTAATGCATAGAGGAAGAGAGGAAAGCAAAGCAGCAAGCATGCTCACACAACAACCAATCAACGATTATGTGTTTTAATGGTAGATCAAACCTTTCATCTATTTATGTAAAAAAGTCTAATTAAGATTAATGACATTACTGAGAGGGTAGGGTATGTACACCTCTAAGTAGTCAAATAGCTGCTCAAAGCAGGTCCCTTGTCCCAAAAAAAATTCATACCTTAGATTATCATTTTATAATTATTAAAAAGTTTGCCTTATTAGCATTGATTCTACTCACTCACACTACACAATGTACCTCGAATCTCTATAAGATTTGATGAATAAAGTACTGTTAATAATCTACTCTACCATCAAACTAAAAGAATTGAACCCTGCCAACCATCTTCATAATGGACCTCTTATTACATATACTCACATACAACAGAATCATTCAAATTAAAGTGACAAAGTTGGATGAAAAGGAAGATAAACAATACATTTTTTTGCATGGAAATACCATGTGTAATTCAAATACAGAGGAGATTATTTGGAATGGAAAGAAATTCCATTCGAGTCAGAAACCTTATAATAGTAGTTACTTCCGACATTGCCTAACTATTCTACATTTTGAGTTCTTTTGGCCAGAATCTGGCAATAAAATTGTGGGTAAGATTGTGATCCTTGGTTGTTTAAAATGTGTTTTTGACTGCATAATTGGATTCAGCACCCTGACAAACCCCTTGAGCACCTGGATTGTGCAGATTACACAACACAAACTTATCATTTTAACAAATATCTGCCACATTTTGGGTAAAATTGGCTGGAAAATATGCCCAGAAAAGCTTCAAAATGTACAATAGTTAGGCTACGGTGTTACTTCCTTACAGCCTGCTATGTATGGGCAGATAGGGTTTGCAGAGGCGTTGATGGTGAACCCATCAACTGCTTTTATCCACTCTGGATTGCTTGTAAAGCAAGGGACTTCATCTGAATAAATGAATCCTACACTAGAGATGTGCTATAGTTTTTAACCTCCTGTCTGTCTCTCACAGTTGTTGTCAGGTCCATCATGTCCACCACAAATTAAGCCATTAGTATACAGCATAGATTAGTAATCTGTATTTTTCCACCTCTAAAGTCACCCCGGTTTGCTGGTTACTTGTAATTTGTAAAACAGCGATGGTATTATAATTGTAATGGCATTGCGAGTGGTGAAGTCTCTAATGGGGTTTTTCCTGCTTCTGAATTTATACATGTACGTGATTGTGGGTTGTATTACCAGATGGGATTTCAAGTTTCAACAATGACCTCGACATTCACAACAGTATTATATTTATTTTTTTCATTTATAATATTTATATTTTTAGCTGACATGTGTCACCTCAGACCTCACCCACTTTGACTGTATAAAGCACCTCTTGTCACAATAACAATGCATCTACCCATCTTGTACTTTGAAAAGAAAAATATTTCTAAGTATACCAATAAATCACATACACAAATGGACAGTTAAAATTTGCCTACATATAAAAGATGATATATATGGATCCTTTATACTGTATTCAATATATTTTGCTTTTACACCTATGTAGATTTCCTAAAATTGGCCAATATATTTATTCATGACCTACCTTCAAAACAGGCTTCAGCGTTCTCTCAAAACTCATAAAATCATCACTGTCTGGAGGACCACCCTTTGAGAAAGCATGTGACCTAAATCTCAACTGACCTATCTGACCAGTTAGAACACCTAGCACATAAGATCCTGCCCGCTGAGGAGGTAAGGACATCATAATATCATTTGCTCCTGGCTTTAGCAAAGGACCTTTCGAGCATTTTACAACCTGCATACATGGCAGAGTATATGATATACAAAATAAAAATCAGGATGTCAAACAAATTATTAAGGGCTGAAATGATTTAGATAGCGAAACTCTGAAATTCAAAAGAGCCATAGGTTAGCAAATCCTTCCAAGTAGCTAGAAAATGCAATTTCACAAACCTTAACACCTTCATCAGCACTGAATGTTGCTATTAGAGTGAGGCTTAATGATTCTAGGAAAATTTCATCAGGGAAGCCACTCCAGACTGTTACTGGTAGATTGCCTGGGTCACCCTCACATAAATCAAGTGGTGGTCCTGACTTTCCAGAGAAGGTGATTAAGGATGACACATCAAGTGATACAGGATTTTTCATTTCACTATGAGCAAGTCTGGCCACCTCTGATTGCAATGCCTGTCGTTCTGTCTTTAGCAGTAAGCCCTTTTCTAATGATAGCAATCTCACACAAGATGTAAGATATCCAGCTTGGTCTTCAAGTTGTTTCTGGCAGTCAGCTAAATTAGGAAGCACCTCTGCCAGTAATGACTGCCACTCTTCACCTGCATACAGAGCACAAACCTTTTCATATAGTTTTGCAGCTGCGTCAAAACTCCCTTGCCTGTACAACATAGCTGCCACTTCACCATCGAGCACAACTCCATGTCTTTTCCACCAAGAACGATGATAATTCTCAGCGGCACCCTTTGTCAACTCCAAATACAGTTTCTGGAAACGCATAAACAAAAACTATCACAAGCTTTTAATGGTAGAAATCTGGGTCATAGTTTCCGTAATCATTTCTATGTATTAAGTAACATTTGCCAGATGGTTGCAACGTGCAAGAGGAACAAGGAAAACAATTTAAATGTTTGCTCATATTAAGGGTAAAAAAGGGAAACAAGCTACAGATGAGATTGATGCAGCAACCAGTATCCATCTAATGTAAAGTAATGTAAGGAAAGAAACCAACCAACTTCAACAAAATTAATAATGAAAGTTAAAAAAAATCAAAACAAATAGTAAATACAAGTAGTCAAGGTGCTCTAAAACATTCGTAGATGCTTTTAAAGGGAGGTCTCGTTGGTACTTGTGTAAGCTTCATTTTTGGCCACGGCCAACCTTATATTATATTCATTATTGTATTTTGAGATCTGGCTAGGGCCAAGATTATACATGTAGGCTCATAACACCACCTGCGGAAAGCTGTTAGAATTTTTTATTGAGGAGATTCATACTAGCCATTAGATTTTTTTCTATAAAGTGCTTGGCACTCCATTGTAAGTTGTTGTTCAATTGAGACAAGTGCTATCATAAGATAAAAAGTTCATTTTCATTGCAAACCCTTTGTATAAATTATTGTGCATTGGTAGAGTGGTTTCTGTTCTATTTCTTTTTCTTGCTATATGTATTAAGCATTATAATTATAATTATAATTCTTATTATTGACGAGTTAAATTATCCTAAGACTAACATCTTTTGCCATTGGGGAACTACATAGTTATGTCGAAAAGAACAATTAGGGGGAAAACCCCACTTCTTGTTTTTCTTTTGCAAGTAGAATCAATCCAAGATCTTGGACTACTTCAAGAGAAGGCTCCATTTTCCTCATGATTTGTATTTTACTGCACACAAAAGACGAAGGTTGGAAACACTACCAAGTAAGAAGGCCACTCCTAAGGGGATTCAAAAAACTTCAACAAGATTAAGCAGAACCCCTTACTTTGACTAAATCCATCTATAGCAACTTTAGAGGAAAGCAATGCCATACTCCGGCAAGAGGTGAGACTCCAAGGGCACGGATATTATTACAACCACAAAATTCAAAAATATTTCAACTCTTAATTTTTGGTAGTTAGTTTACGAAAAATTACTTGCTAGTTTTGATTTCCATATCCATTTCGCAAGTTGAAATCTTGAGAAAAAGTGCCAAAATTGTTAGATCTAGCCAAGATTTCATACAAGTTCATATTGTTGATTTTGTAGCCTTCGAAGGTCTTCTACATTGGCTTGGTTTCTTAGCATGTAGAAGATATTTGATTACCTTTTTAGGTGCTTTCTTTGTAGTGTAAGTGATTTTACGATTTCTTTACTAAGGTTAACTTAGGAAAAGTACAATAATTAATTAAATGGACTGGTTTCTTAGCATGTAGAAGATATTTGATTACCTTTTTAGGTGTTTTCTTTGTAGTGTAAATGATTTTATGATTTCTTTACTAAGGTTAACTAAGGAAAAGTACAATAATTAATTTCATTAATTGTTGTGGACTATTAGGCCAAAGTTTTAGGGATTAATAATAAAATTATTTGACTTGGATATAATCTCAACCATTGATCTCAAGTGAGGCTTATGATTTAATCCTAGCCATTGATCACTTCGGAAATTAGGGTTACAGATTTTGGCCTAATGAAAGTATAAAATAAGCCTAAGAGAGAGAAGGCACACAATTGTCGAGGAAACGATTTTCTCAATAGCGAGAGGCTTGATTATGTTGGAAATGTAACTAGTTTCGGTCTTCATAATTATTATTGTACTCATTTCAATATGTATCTTGTGTAACAAACAAAAGAAGAAAAGAAAAAGTTATTAATTTAAAGCATGGGTTTCATGCTCATTATTGATGGTCTTCTAAGTAAAAGCATGTTCTTCAAGGTTCCAGTGTCTGTTAGGTCATAGGATTCATTGTAATGAGTCAAGAGAGTCAACACCATGTTTATAAGAACCTTTAGGGCAAAATGTAACTTGTAAAATAATTTATTTTTGAGTCTAGAAAGTCCTGAAAGCCTCCTAGTACAAGTCGGCCTGGGCAAAGACAAGTCGGCCTAGAGAGGAGCTATTCAACCCCTTGGAAAGGCTATATATAGAAGCAATTTCGACCTCATTTGGCATTCGCTCAATCACAATTTCGATCTACAATAAAAGGACGAAGAAAGAAGAGTGAAGTACACAGATCTAAGGAGAAAACCCTAGCAAAGGAAAGAAGACAAGTTTTCGGGCATTTTCTCTCACACATGCAAGTTTCTGAAGCAGCGGCATGGGCCGAAATTTCTAAAGTGATTGCAGGTCTGAAATTTTGTTGTAGGGAGGGCCAAAATTATGAGTTTGGTGCAATTCTGGAAGGATTTGTCTCTAGCTGACTTGGTTGGACTTTGACCTGATTGGAAGGTCTCTTTATAGGGCTGACTTGGTACTTGGACAAGGACTTGGCCTAGGTTTTGGGTCTTGATTGTCTCATTTGAAGTAGATTTTATAAGAAGAGGAGATTTTTTGGGTTTTCCCCTCGGAGGGGTTTTGCCCTCGCCTGGAGCCTAACTTTTGTGTTCGTTGTATTTAGTATTTTTCTCTTGATAATTGTTTGATGAAAAAGAATTAATAAAGAGAACACAAGAAGATAAATAAAGATCACAAGCAATTATTGAGGATAAGGAAAATCTGAGTTAAATAGTTGCCACATTGCATTTTCCAACATGGTATCAGAACTAAGGTGAACAAGAAGGAAACTATTAGGATCATCTTATGGACACAAAGGAGGGTTTGGAAGAGAAAAGGAATGTATGAATTGCAGGAGACAAAGTCGGGTTTCGACAAGCCTCAAGGGAGATCAAAATTGCAAGAGACTGAATCGTGATATTAAGTTGCTAGAAGAGTATATATTTTGTTTTGACCTCGTTGACCTTGGAAGGATTTGTCTCGCTCAAAGTTGGAACTTTTAAAGAACTATGTTGTACCAGAACTAGGGTTTCTGTAGCAGTTGCAGAATCGAAAGTGCAGATCAAAATCGAAGGATTGAAGCTAAGGAACAAAGGTGTGACTAGTAGCTAGTTGATATAGGATTGAATCTTGCTAATCTAAACTACCTGAAAGATATCCTTGAAGGAAACATCAAAGAATCTTGGTATCATTCATCAAGTTGTTGCTGAAGGTACCCTACAGGGCATCATTCTGGGACATGACTGAAGTCTCTTGAAAGCCTCAAGATAGTTGGAGACATCATCAAAGAAGGGAATATTCTTGATTGACAAGTATCAAGTTGTTGCTCTATGTTTGAATCTAAAGGTCTTATGAGTTCTTTTTGCAAGGAAAGCAATAAGCTCCTTGGCTCAGCCAATTTCCTAGCATGGAAGAAAAGGATTGACCTGGCACTTACAAAACATGAAGAAATGGAACTTTTCTTGGTAAAGTCACTGAACGTAGCAAGGACAGAACTCAAGAGGAAAATACAAGAAAGGGTAAGTAAGGGCACAAAGGATCATTGTTGAGGTTATTAAGGATCATTTAGTTCCCTTTGTTGCTATTTTGAAGACTTCTAAGGCTATGTATGACAAAGCTAGTAAATTTGTACTATATAAGTACATCAAGATAAAAGATGTCTTTGAGAAATAAATTATATAAAATGAAGAAATCGAAGGATGAGGATATGGCCTCCTTTCTAATGAAGATTTCTCAAACAAGAGATCAGTTGCGGGGGCTTGAGAAGACAATTTTTTATTCTAAAATGACCATATGTGTACTGAATGTTTTACCACTAGAATGGAGCAGTTTTGCAACGAGCATATACTCTAAGAAAGACTCAACTCCTTTTGATGAGTTGTGGGCTCATTGCATCTTGGAAGAAACTAGGATCAAGGCAAAAGGATGATATCGAATCAAATGAATAGTCTCAAGCCTTCACTTGCAAGAACCAAGAACTTAGAAGCTGAAGAAGGGAAGTTTAGGAAGTCCCAGAAGAAGCAAGACATGTCCAAGCTTTAATGCTTTAGATGCAATGAATTTGGACACTTTAGGAGGGACTGTCCAGACAAACCGAACAACAAAAGAAAGGAAAGAGGTGAAGCTCACACAACTAAGGAGATGGGAGAACCTAAGAAGAAGCCAAAGAAAGAAGATGTCAAGGATCTTTACTATTGAAGAAAGCATCCTCTATGTCAGGTTCTTCATGAAATTGGTCTTTCCTTTAGAATAACGTGCATTGTCAAGAATGCATGGCATCATAAATAGAAACATGTGATAGAAGCATTGAGTTGCTTTGTAGAAATCATCTCGTGTTTTAAAATTGAAAAGATTGGGACCATTTTGCATATTATTGATCATCTAGGCATTATAACATAACGTTAGATGTAGTCATTTTGCTAAGATGGATCATCAAGATCCTATATGAAACATCACCTTGGAAGGTTCTTGGAAGAAGCATTATGACAAGGTTAGTATATATTCCATATAACGTGGAAATAGTACTCTTGAAGGATGAAGGTATGCACTTGGTCAAGTTATAAGCTCATTCTAGGGCACATAGCTAGATGATTGAATTAAAGCATACAACTGCATACTTGAATTATCTCTTGGGTAGGATTCATGTGTATAGAATCATGTTAAGAACCATGGGAAAAGAAGTTGGTCATAAAAATATGCTTAGTGAATCTTCCATATAGTTATATGATGCTGAAAAGAAGAATTTGACTTACTCTAGAATGAATAATGAATCAAGAATTTCTCACTAGATTATATAGAATATTGATCAACATCTAGTCTAGTCTTTGGAAGAAAATTGTAACTTGGTAATCAAGTTCAATCCTTGGACACTCTTATGCATGAAGGAAGATTCGTGTGGAGATGGACCATGAAGATGTTGAGGATTTGATGAGAATGTCATCTTCATGAGGTAAGTCTAATGTTAATGATTTCATTGGTTATCTGGTTAAAATATTGTTTTGCTACCTAGAAGGATATTGTAGGAATATATGATGAAAGTTGAGGCAAGCTCAACATATTATTTTGGCAATAATGAAGTCAATATGTGTTCATCTTGGGATTAAAAGGTAGTAGTGTGAGAAGATAACCTGAAGGTCAAGTTCGTACAACAAGAAGGGGATCACTTTCGTAAGGGAGCTATGATCAACGTGAAGTTTGGAAACGCTCAATCTAATGCCTTCATTAACAATGACAAGATGAAAGTGATGTGCAACATTGATGAATTGGTTCTTGTCACAAGATTGAAGAAAGAAGATGGGCTCCATGATACCTTGGAAGGAAGCAGGTTTGATGCAATGAGATGCGAAGGAAAGAGGGATCCATGCAAGAACAAGTAGTTGATGCTCTCATGGAAACAAGCTATAAGGTTTGTGATGTTGATTTCCCAAATAGAAACGAAGTCTGGAATCTCCTCTAGATTTGAGAGGGAGCAAAGGAGCTTCCTTGAATAGGAGCAAGGATCTATTCCCTAGTCCAGAGGGAATAGGGACATCCTCTCTTGTTGATAGGGAGTGATGGTGGACATCACTAGTACATTCTCTTCTTCATGTTGTGAAAATTTGGATGCCCAGATTTCTGTTGCAGCAACTGATTATGTTTCTTCTATTTGTTAATTACTGAACAAAATTATTTATTGTTTCCTACAGTAAACACCAAAACTAATACACTGCAGCCTTCACCATTTAAATAAAATGCGGAAACAAGAAATTGAACAAGCAAGAAATACACAACACATCTACACAGTTATTTTTGGACAAATGTCCCGGAAAAACCTAGTGTGGGAAAACCAATGCAACAATTCTGAGGGTTTTATTATTATGCAGTAGTAATTTCTAAATACAATCTTTGGATGCCTTCTTGGCGATCCAGTACAGAGAATATCACTGACAGAAAGATAAATGGGATTACCTCACACTATCACTGGAGATCTAATTGATCTAGCCATTGAATGAACAGCCCTTGGCTGCCTCTGCGTCAGCCCAGCGTCACAGCCTCTAGGGACTGTGTCACCGCTTTTGCTGATCAATTTGCTACCCTGGAACTTTGTTTTTCACCTCCCAGTCTCACACCCCGACTTCTGGCCTCTGAAATCAATTCCTTCAGCAAATTTTCAAACCTCCTTAGGGCTCAACGCTGCCTCCGCGTGGCCCTGCATCAACCTCTTTTGGCTCTACACTACTTCTCCCAGATCTCTTTCTGCCTCCTTTGCTGAGTATTCCCGGATCAAAAGAAATCTCCAACTGGAACTATCCCTGCCCTCAAAGCTCACTTCAAATTTCTCACCGACAGTGGCTTTGCTTCATAAATTCGATCTTCTGAACTCTACTTGATGTGTTCTCCAAGTGCCCCTCAAGCCTCTTATATCTTTTTGTTGGACAACCAACGACCCAGATTAACTTCTAATCAATGGCTTAGATCATTTTGGCTTGATCCTCGTCTTCTTCTAGAAGTTACACCCACAGTTTAGATTTATTTTTCTGGGTAAAGTCTATTCTATTAATATTAATAAGAAAAAAGACATTTACAGAGAGGAGTTAACCTCTGAGAGAGCCTTGAATCTCTCTCTGTCAAGAAAACATTTCTGAACTGATATTGTCTTCTGCTCTTACAGCCCCTATGCCTAACTTGTGAGTCTAGAGCAGAATTCAAAAAGAGCTAACAACCAGATTACATAGATATATCATAATGAAAACTGGGCAATTAGCCAGACATCCCAAAACTTCTAGCCTAGACCGCTAACTAGATGTTGCCTTGCATGGCGACGTGATGTGCATTCAAAAAACAAACTGGAAACCAAAAAACAGAGTGCCTGCCTGGAAGCTTCAAGCGTTGTGTAGCTATTTACCCGGGTTCATCATCGCCATGATCCTTCTCCTCGTCTGAAACACGTTGCCACATCACCATCAGACCGTCTTCTACTTCCGTTGGCTTGACTCCTGGGGGGAGCCTGAGCTGCAAAAGATTGGGATAGGTGTTATCCGGCCATTTCTTCGCCTTATCTGACTGAGCCATGACGTGCTGAGGTCCCGCAGTTCCTTGAGCTTTCACTTCCATCCCCTCAGCCAGATGGCTAATGCTATGTTCCTCCAGCTGACGCTGAACCGCATTGACCCTGGGAGAGGGAAGTTGGTCCGTTGAAGCAGACTGAGCACTGATGAGATCCTCCTCCTGCGAAGAGTCGTCCAGAGGGGTAGGGGAGTGTTCCTTCTTTGAATTCTTAGAGCTAACTTGCTCTTCCTCTTCTTCTGAAAATATAACCGTAACCATAGCCGTGACTATTGGTTTGTTTAGCCTGCTCATAAAGCATAATTTAGCCGTCTGTACTGAGTTATTAAGCGAAGAGTCAGACTCTTCAGAAACTTGGGAGGAAGGGTAAGCTACAGCTATCGGAGAAATGCGTTGTGGAGGCGACCTACCTCTGCCCCCCGTCCCTCCCCTGAGACCCGCATTTCGGCCCTTTCTTGGAGTTGCTCTTAGTCGGGGAGCCATATTCACTATGTGTTGCCTGCTATTCCAACTCACCGACAGAGAAGGAAGGCTTCAAGACTGAGAATTTGCAATGTTCTCGCCAGAGGGAAAGCAGACCCCTATTCTGAGCCCCCCACAACCAGATTCCTCCCCAAATCGTGCTCGTTTAACTCAATGGGAGACCCGTTTCGCACCCAAGCCGCTGCAGCAGGAGGGAGTGCGTATATGGAAACAGAAAGGGAGTGCATTGCGCTTACCTTCAACACATAGGTGCTAGGCCAGGGTGGCTTCTCCTGAGGGCGCTGCAGCTTCCTTTGCAGAACAAACCATCATGAATCGCCTCTGTTGTCAAGCTCAATCATATGCCAACCACCAACTGCATCTTCCGCTGTCGGTCTACTCGTCTCTGCTCCTCCTGAAAACACCTGAACATTCTCCATAATTCTCTGGTTTAATCCGCTTTCATCCTCCGTCTGCGTACTTGTTACCTGCAACTGCATTAAATTTCCTTGAATGCCCGTCACCTCGGCTTGGATATCAGCCTGAGTTTCAATCTTCGCCACCTACCACCAACTGCCTGCGCGTGGCCTCATTGCATGTCCCATTAATAGGCATTGAAATCACCCGCATCCGGGTGGGATTCTTCCCCTGCTTGCATATCTCTTGCTGATAAGGATTGAAAAGTGGAAAATTTTGTCTCCAAAGCTATGCTTTGTAGAGGCCCTTCGAAGAATTCTTTTCCCCTGTCCACTCCTAAATTAGCCAGAAAGTCTGCCAGTTTGTTTCCCTCTCGTCAGTATGCTTGAAGGATATGGCCGGATTATTGCCAAGCCATTGTTTGAGTCACTCAAGCCTGGTGGCCATTCTCCAGCTACTGCTTACCTTGTGAACTGCTGATCCCTGTTGAAGTTTTGTGGCTATATTGATGATGATTTGAGAGTCTCCTTCCACTATAAGGGGTATGAGCTGATGTGCCTGTGCAGTGTTGAGCCCTTGCCATAGTCCTTCTAGTTCTGTAGCATTGTTAGTGTTCCAGCCGATTGAGCCAAAGAAGGTGATGAGAGCTTTACCTTGATGATTTCTGATTAGTCCCCTATAGCCTGTGCTTCCCGAATTCCCTTTCGATGCCCCATCGAAATTGAGTTGGAAAACATTGATGGGCGGAGAGGTCCAGCATGAAGTGGATTCCTGAATCTTGGAAGAATTATCTTTGGGTGAATTCATGCTTTGTAATTGGATCTTCCAGTTGCCCCATATGGCTTGTTCCTGTGTAGTGGAAGGGAAATCCTCCGGTGACCAACTTTTGATAGACAGAGTTTCTTGAATGTTTTTATGCATCATTGTCCATACCTGCTCCTTTGTCATTGCTTGGTTTTTAAATATTCGTCGGTTTCTTTCCTTCCATACATTCCACAGCAATAGTCCTGGTATAATTTGCCATAGCGTGTTTAGAATGTTGCTCTGATATAGCTGTTGAGCCCAGTTGCGGAGAGTGCTTTTGATGTCCCCCCATCACTCGTCCTTCCTTTCTACAGCGAAATGTTACCTTTTCCCAAAGTTGTCTTCCTAGCGGGCATGTTTGCATTAGGTGCAGAGTCGACTCCTCTTCCTGTTTGCAATTGAGGCAGATTGATGGACCCTCAAAGTTCCTTTTTCTTAGATTGTCCCATGTAAGAATTTTATTATGTGCTAGGAGCCATAGAAATGTTGAGACCTTCGGCCAGATGGGCGGGTTCCATATTTTGTCCCATAATTTGTCTTTAGTTGCTCGATCTTTTATAATGATTTGGTAAGCCTCTTTGGTTGTAAAGGTGCCCTTTTCTTCATATCCCCATCTGAGCATATCCCTGCCTGCCATCTTTAATATTTTCATTTTTTGTAGTTTTGCAGATAAAGCAAGTTGAGTTTGCTCAGGGCTAGTTGGTAAGATGATGTGCACTTCAAGCCATTCCTTGTGATCTTGGTCTTGTGATTTCCAATATTGGTTTACTTTATCCATCTAGTTTAGTTCTCGAACTGGTAGGCCTTGGATTATGCTGTTGAGGTTTGGGAGTTGCTGCCAGGAGTCTCCCCAGAACCTGGTTGTACCTCCGTCTCGCACCTCCCAAAAACTGTGTCATTGAATTATTTCTTTGTGTTTGATGGCTGAGTTCCATATTACAGATCCTTTGCTAACTTCTGACATTCTGAGACGCTCCTCCAAGGGTAGATTTCTGGCATATTTCGATGTCCATAGGATGGCCCAAGGTGTGCCTGGATTGGTTAGCCATTTCCACCATGTTTTCGCTCCCATTATTATATTGCTGTGTTCTGGATCTCTTAGACCAATTCCTCCTGCATTTTTGGGGAGAGTGGCTTTCTCCCACTTAACCAAGGCCCATTTCGATTAGGTCCTGAACTTCCCCAAAGGAAATTGCGCTGCAGTTGTTTAATAGCTTTGAGAACCCATTTTGGCGCTGCCATGATGGTGAATAAATATAGCGGCATGGACTGAAGAACTGCTTTGATGAGTACAATTCTACGAGCCATGTTGAGGGCTCTATGGGTCCAGAGGAAGAGTCTGGCTTCCAATTTTTCTAACAGGTCTGTCCAAGAGGCATGCTTAAGCGCAGACGCGATTAAAGGTGCCCCAAGATATTTGGAAGGCAGGGTCGCTATGGAGAATCCTAGAATTCGCGCTATGGCTCTTTGGGTCGTGGGAGGCGTGTTAAAAAAGAAGCGCTGGGATTTGACTCTGTTGATGAGGGCTCCAGAGGCTAGAGAGAAGTCATTGAGCAGAGCATTAAAGGATCGGGCTTCTTGCACTGAGGGATGGCCAAATAACATATTGTCATCTACGAATTGCTGATGAGAGACAACAGGAGCTTGGTGGAGAGAAATGCCTTTAATTTTGCGGAAGAGGATGGCTGCGCTAATGCTGCGTCCTAAACCTTCAGCCATGATGACAAACAAGAACGGCGAGAGAGGATCTCCTTGTCTTATTCCTCGGGATGGACGGAAGGTAGAGGAGGGGATACCATTGATGAGAATTGAGAAGAATGAGGAAGAAATGAGACTACTAACCCATCTGACCCATGAAGGAGCAAAACCAAAAGCTTTAAGGATTGATTGCATGTATTCCCAGCTTATACTGTCAAAAGCTTTGGATAAATCTATTTTGAGTAACATACCTGGTTTTTTTCCTTGCTTGAGTGAATGTATTATTTCATGGGTTAAAATTATCCCATCCGTAATCTGTCTTCCCTCTACATAGCCTGATTGTTCCGGAGAGATGATAAGGGACAACAAGGGCTTCAGTCGTAGAGCAATAACCTTGGAAACAATTTTGTATATTATGTTGCATAAAGCTATGGGCCTGTATTTGTCTGGTGAAGGTGAATCCTCTGCCTTGGGGATCAATGCTATAAATGTTGCATTCATGCCCTGGTACATCCATCTTAGAGTTCTTGATTCTTCCACTACCTGCCAAACTTCCCATTTGATCATTTCCCAGAAGTGTTGGAAAAAATTTGCTATGAATCCATCTGGTCCAGGTGCTTTTCCTGCTTTTAGTAGGTTCACCGTTGTTTCAACCTCTTGAAGACTTATCGGTTTGAGGAGAAGAGTGTTGTGGTCCTCAGTGATTAATCTAGGAATATGTCTAGTTATTTTGTCGATCGCCTCCTTCCTGTTGATATTGGGTTCTTGGTTCATTTTCTTGAAGTAGTTGAACAATTCTGTTTCTATTCCTTCATGAGTATCAATCCTATTGCCCTATTCATCCATGACATAAGAGATTTGGTTGCTCATTCTTCTTTGGACTGTAGCTCTATGAAAAAACTTCGTATTTCTCTCCCCTTCCTTCAGCCATCAGACTCTTGACTTTTGCCTCCATAATATTTCCTCCTGTAGGTCTCGTTCTAGGAGTTTTTGCTCCGTGTCTTGCTCCTTCTGAGTCAGCTCTTCCGTCCTTCCCTCAGAAATCATTTTTTGCTGAATCATTTTCATTTCCTGGTTGTGAAGTTCCTTTGCTTTAAATATATTACCGAACGTGGATTTGTTATAGTGTTTTATCTCCCCTTTTAGATATTTCAGCTTCTTTTGGAACCTAGCCATTTTTGAATCTTCAGTTGGGTTGAAGTTTTGCCATGTGCTTCTGATGAATTCATGGAAATCCGGATGATTTAGCCAGAATGCTTCAAATCTAAAGGGACGTCGCGTATTGTTACCTGGTCTGTTCCAATGCAGGGCAATGGGCCAATGATCTGAACCCGAGTAAGGAAGGATAGAAGCAGTAAATTCACCTCCTATGTGAACCGCATTGTCTGAGATTAAGAAGCGATCCAGGCGCGAGGCTACTTGTTGTGGATCTGCTCTCTTGTTGCTCCAGGTGTAGAGTCCATTTGTAGTCGGCAGGTCTATGAGCCAATTATTGTGAATAAAGTCTTTCAATACTGATCCATCCCTGTTTACTCTGCATCGTCCTCCTTTTTTCTCCTCCATGGTCGCAATCATATTGAAATCTCCCCCAGATACCCATAGCGGGTGAGTCCTGTCTGCATTTAATTGCCTTAACACATCTAGGATCTCAGCCTTGAGTTGTGTTTCTTGCAGGAAGTAAACATTTGTTAGATGGCCATAAATATTTGTCCCAAGAAGATGGAAGGTTGCTTGAATGAAGCGTTTGTTTGCATGTATATTCTCTAGTTGGATCTTTCTTGCGTCCCAGAGCACAGCGAGTCCCCCTGAAGCTCCCTGAGCATCTACAGCCGAGACTAGACCTCCTGGCCATGCTTTAGCTGCTATTTTTTCCAAAGAAATCGAATTACATTTGGTCTCCTGCAAAAAAAGAATTGTTGGCTTCTCCTCCATTAGCATATTTATGAGAAATTTTCCTTTTCTGGGGCAGTTGAGCCCTCGAATGTTCCATGATATTAACTTCATTGAGAGGGTTTGGGATCAGTATTAAAGTACTTGGTTAGTTTGGCATATCTGCCCGACTCAACCAAGACCTCTCCAATCTTGATGGTTCTTCCTAAAGTGGTTTTCCTTCCTCGCTTTTTACTGTCTTTGGATATGAACTTCCCATCCCATTGGCTGCCAATTTGAACTCCTAATGAATATTTTCTTTTAGCTCTATTGAGAACTTCTACTAGATTATCCACTTGTTGGTCAGGTATTTTATCGAAGTTACCTGTTTTGCAAGCCTGTTCCAGACCTAAGATGTCTAGTTCCCCAATATCTATTGGTTCTGTGTCTTCATCCATGAAGTGTGGTACTTGATAGCAGTCATCTGCTTCTTTCTCTTTGCTCACATTAAGATTGGTATTGTCTATTTCCATGTCCGGTGTGCTCCATACTTCGGTTGCAGATTCGTTCTTGACGACTCCTTGTACTGTCTCCTTTTCCCCTGTTTTTAGTTGTTTGCCTGTTTCCGAAACCTGCTTAGCCTTTCCTTTGTTGGGCTTGGAACTTAGCAGGTTTTGCGAATCATCCTGACTGAGGACTGCAAAACTGTTGCTTGTGGAGGGTTTTGCGGGTTCTTCTGTTGTTGTCTTGGGAGGTCCATTAGATTTCTTGCTTCCTCTTCTTCGATTTGTGACCTTGGTGAATCCATCAGCAGACTGTTGTTCCTGGTTGACTGGGACTGTGGGTTTAATGTTCAGAGGACAATCCCTGAATAGATGTCCTAATGCATGACATTTCCTACACCTAAAGGGTACATGCTCATAGTCAATTAATTGAATCCAATCTTCATCTTCATGAAAAAGACGTACCGTATCAGGTAAAGGCTGTTTCAGATCCATGTAAACGCAGATCCTGGCATAGGAAGCATGAGAGGTAAGCCTTATTGTCTTTGTTTCTTCTGCAACCTTGACAAATTTTCCTAGGACTGCGCCAATGGCTTTTAGGGAGTCCTCCTCCCAGTATTCCCATGGTAGCGAATACAGTCTGATCCACACCAGCGCCCAGCTCAGATCTTCCTTGTCTGGGTTGAAGCGAGCTACCCATTCTCTCAGAAAAAGCCCAGCCAAATTAAAGAAGTAAGGTCCCCCATCAAAGACCCTGTTTCGGTCTTCCAAGCAATTGAAGATAGTTGTAAAGAACCCTTTCGGCCCTAGAAGTAGGGTTATTTGTCCCTTTGGCCGCCATTTGACGTCGATCCAGGTTCGCAAGGCTTTCTCATTGGGCCAGAAGCCGATAAACTTGCCTATGAGAGCATGGTCTCTCATATATTGTATTCGTGCATTGATACGATGCCCTAGTAGCTCCACCTCTGGCCTGTGGGTAGCTACCGGCTTGCATGTGGATGAACTGACTTGTGGCTTGTCTTGTTGTGCCTGTTCATTCTTCTCCTGCTAGTTGTCCTCTGCATTTCCTTCCGTATATGCCGCCTCCTCTCTCGAACTACCAATGGGCCCTTTCTGTCTGTTGTTTCTTGGAGAAGTCGCCTCTCTGACCCCCTGAGGGGTTGTCATGATGACGCTAAGCTCCAGCGATTGGCACCAGCCTACGTGCTGCCTCCGTCAGATCTGGTCGCCGCTGTTCAGGCCTGCCGTAGCAGGTAGTTGCAAAAACCCTAGTTTCTGCCTAATGCCCGTGATCGCCTCTCGCCTCTCTCATCTCCCCCCAATGTTGTTAGGAAGAACCCACCCACAGTTTAGATTAATACCCATTAATTATTTTAATTTCCTAAGTTTACACTTATAATCCCATTAAAAATAATTAATTATTTTAATAAAATTGTCTCTGGGTGGAATTTCCCAAAACGATTTCTAGGTATTGGAGAATGCATGTGTCTAAGTCTCCCTACAAATTTTAAGACTTTGAGCACATCCGATGCTACCAAAAATCAACACGTGTCATGCACTTGACCAGGACTAAAAGTGATAAGTCTAAGTGAAGGCCTTGGAGAGAGAATTGTGGAGGATTAGATAAGCATTTGTGGTTTCCTTGAGGATAAAGCATCCAAGAAAGGAAAGGGGCCGACACTCTTTGAGGATAAGACAGGTATCCAAGATAAGAGTGGTCGAAGAGGACAAATATTCTTTGAGGTTTGGGAATCCAAGATAAGAATAAACCCTAAAAGAACATACCTTGTGAACATACAGATGGGGTATGTGCCTTTGTAGAGGTATTGCAGTATTACACATAAAGCCTCTCAACATAATGCTTTTGAATGAAGATGGGCTTCCCTAGTAAGGCTTCAAAGACAATGTTGGTTACAATGTTGATGCTTACAGTTGACTTATCAATCCAACTCTTCTTATGAGAACTCTTCAGTTTGAGAATGACGTTGTACTAGTTGTACAATTATGAATACCTCCCTAATTAAGAGGGATTGTTGGAAATGTAACTAATTTCGGTCCTCATAAGTGTTATTGTACTCATTTCAATATGTATCTTATGTAACAAACAAAAGAAGAAAAGAAAAAGTTATTATTTTAAAGCATGGGTTTCATGCTCATTATTGATGATCTTCTAGGTGAAAGCATGTTCTTCATGCTTCTAGGGTTTGTTAGGTCATAGGATTCATTATCATGAGTCAAGAGAGTCAACATCATGTTTATAAGACCCTTCCGGGCAAAATGTAACTTGTAAAAGAATTTATTTTTGAGTCTAGAAAGTCCTGGAAGCCTCTTAGTACAAATCTGCCTTAGTAGAGACAAGTCGGCCTAGAGAGGGGCTACTCGACCCCTTGGAAAGGCTATAAATAGAAGCAGTTTTGACCTCATTTGGAATTCACTTAATCACAAGATTGATTTGCAATAGAAGGATGAAGAGAGAAGAGCGAAGGATAAGGGTCCAAGGAGAAAACCCTAGTGAAGGAAAGACAAGATGTTTTTGGGCATTTTCTCTCACACGTGAGCTTTTGGAGTAGCTGCAAGGGCCAAAATTTCTCAAAGAAACTACAGGTCCGGAATTTTGTTGCAAGGGGGGCCGAAAATTTGAGTTTGATGCAATTTTGGAAGGGTTTGTCTTTGGGTGACTTGGTTTGACTTTGACCTAATTGGAAGGTTTCTTTAGAGGGCTGACTTGGTACTTGTACGAGAACTTGGTATAGGGTTTGAGTCTTGATTGTCTCATTTGATGCAGATTCTATAAGAAGAGGAGCTTTTTCGCATTTACCCTTTGGAGGGTTTTTGCCCTAGCTTAGAGCCTAATTTTGTGTCCACTTTCTTTACTATTTTCTCTTGATAATTGTTTGATGAAAAACAACTAATAAAGAGAACATAGAAAGATAAATAAAGATCACAAACAATTATTAAGGATGAGGAAAAGTCGAATTAAATAGCTTCCACATTGCATTTTCCAACAAATTGGACTGAAGAGAAGTGAGAAGAATTGTAGCAGGGAATTTCGAGAGAACATTTCAGGAAAACTAAAGCTAGGAAAGAGAAAGGCCAAATCAGTTGAAGAGGAGAGCCAAATTACGAGAGGGGGGCAAGAATATCCAAAGGTCTAGTTTCTTCAAAAGTGTCAATTTCCTTGAGGCCAATTTTTCCCAATGGGACCAAGTTACAAGTTCCTAGTTTTCTGTCTATTCGCTATGGGTCTAGGCCCAAATTTTCCTGAGAAATTTAATATGAAGGAAGACTGTGTTGGGCACAAATTTGTTGTTGTAGTATCATTGTTTTCCCAGTTTTTTACTTCTACTACATTTATTTTTCCGAGTTAATATACCAGTGTGTTAATTTCATCAACAATTTCATAAATATTTGAGATAAATATTTTATGGGGTTTTAATAAATTGTTGAAGTAAAGTAAATCAAATCCGATATAAAAGAGTTTAGCATGGTACCAAAGTAATAGAAACTTTGTGGGGGAGATCAAATATCACGAGTGTTTTACAAGAACAAATTATTTTTTGCAACAGAACTATATTTTTCATGAAGGTTTTATGGCTAAAGTCAAACTGGTAATACAACATCATCAAGTTTGAGGTATTAAAACAAGTTGGAGTAGGTTGTAAACTTCAATCAGTGGAAGAAGATAATCACCCTTGTTTTAATGGAAAACGATCTATGTGAAATCGCAAGCCAAGAGATTCGAGTTTCTTGAGATGCTACCCAAGCCACTGAACATAAGATAAATGATATAAGAGCCAAGGGCATCATTTTGGATGGTACGAAGGATCACATAATCCCTCACATAATGAAGAATTTTTCAGCCTATCATATGTCGACGACCTTTACAAAGTTGCACCATGGTGACAACCATAACAAAAAGATGGTGCTAAGGTAAAAGCTAAATAGCATTAAGATGAACAGATTTGAGGTTGTGACCTCATACTTCACAAGGATTCAACAAGCTCATGATGAACTTTCAGCTGTCGGGGAAGAGGTGGATGAGATGGATCTCATAAAAGTAGCACTGAAAGGGTGCACCAAACAGTGGACTACATTTGTGATAGGTATCCTAGCTAGAGATAAACATCTTAATTGGGCCAAATTGTAGTATGATTTCACCCAAAAGGGGATTTGGGAGGAAACCATAATTGGTAGATAGCACAAAGGTGGAGATGAGGAGAATCTTGCTCTTACTAGATAAGCAAAGAAGGGCAAGGGTAAAGCCAAGCATAACCAAAGACGAGAAGCACATTCACAAGGGAAGAAAGACATGAGCAAACAAGTGCTTTGCATGTCACAAGTTCGGTCATTATTCCCGAAAGATTCCAAACAAGAAGAAAGGCAAGGGGAAGACAACAAAGCTACATCTACAAAAATGGATGAGATTGCAAAAAAAATTAAGGAATTTACTCTAGTATGTTGTCTTTCTAGCACCACTACAAGAGGGGTGAGAATTGTGGACTGTTATTGCTCAAACTAGCAGGGGTCCTAAAGGGGGATCTGCGAAGGGCAACTACTAGGCTAAGGGCAACAAATGGAGCAATAGCCCACTGTCACCTCAGCTAAGACTCCCTACTCTTTACGGTCTTTCATCGATGGGAGGAGACCAATTATGATGAGTATTGCCAAATGGATAGACCAATGATAGGGTGAGGGGTGATCCTAGAAGCCTATTGTTACGAATATAAATTATATAAAATTATATAAATAAATAAATGTAAATACTAAATAATCAAGTAATGATTATGTTAAGTAGTCATTAGTTAACTGAAAAGGCATGTCTAAAAGACATGCCCAATCATGAAAGGACACCTACCTAGGTATATAAGCAGGGCCTTATTGTAACATTCAATCATCACTTGTACATTTTATATATAATAAATTATTATTACAAATACCTTTGTGCATTTTTACATTAAAGTCAACAAGCTATAAGTTTTGTTGCTTCAGTGGTATCAGAGCCATGCGAGACTTTGAACATTATCCACCACACAATATATCCATGCAAGTCTTTGAACATTGTTTGCCGCATAATATGCCATTATGTTTATGTCCTGAATTCGTTGAGAAGTTTAGTAAAATTTAAGAAAAACTTCAGCAATGGGAAAAATCATATGCAGAACTTATAGCACGTCTAAAGGAAATTAATAATAAGGAAGATGATAGCGATGGTGAAACGAAACAAGATGAAGCAGTGGATGATTATAATGTTGAAAATTTCGATGAAGCTAATATGGATCAAGATGAGGATCTAGATGAAGTTGATCTTGAGGTGGATGAGAATGATATAGATGAAGATGATGTGGATGAGGACTATCTTGAGAAACAGGAAGATGACCAATATCATAACAATGAAGAAGATGCAAAAGAATACATTGATGATGACAAAGAGGAAAATATGGAAGAAGAGAAAAAAGATGATATTTTTGAAAACAATTATGAAGATGACGTATTTGAAAAAGAAAAAGTAGATTATGGAAAAGAGGAGGAAGAAAACCATGATCAAAATGATGAGAATAATGCACAAAACATTACATTTAATAATGGAGAAGATAGGCTTGATCATAATGAAGAAGATCCACATGAAGATAAAGATTACCTCAACAACGATTGTGATGAAAAGGATAGTTAAAATGGGTATATGAAAACCAAAGAAGAAAATACCTTTGAAGAAGATAGTTTGGATCCTGTATTAAAGCAGCTTTATGAATATTTGAAATTAACCACGAGGTAAGTGGCTTCACCTCTTCAATACTTTCAGAAACCCTTTATAAACCCTACCAAGACAAAACGACCTGGGTTTCAAACAACCTCAAAATCTCCCAAAATCTCAAAATTCTCACTATACAATCATCACTTTTGCTTCAGCTGCGTCGATTTGTCTAAAATGACATTCTTCGATGTCAACATTCCCATAGAAGACAAGCCAAAGGACAAATACAGGGCCAAACATGCCAATGACACCAGGGTAAGATTGGTGGTAAAGGCATTGGAATTAGGTTATAGAAAAATCGCATTCAACCGTTCTATATCAAGAGAAATATCGGATTCAGACCGGTGTACAATCACTATATTGCCATTACAATCACTGCTCAAGGCTTCCCCAGCATTAGCCGAGACCGTGAGATTTCAAAGAAAGATTTTGGGTGTTCCTATATGAGAAACTTTCAAGCAGTACACCAGATTCATTGTTATCGTGGAGACTATGTTGTAAGTTGTTGTTATTAATCCACTCAACCCAATCCTAAGTGTTGAAGAAAGTGTAACTAGGTTCATATTTACAAATGCAATTTTAATCTTTGTACTTATCAAGAAAAAAAATATTCTTATTTTTGTAAATTATAAGAATGAGTTTCGTGCTCATTCCATAGGTCTAGGAAAGTCACAGAGTCAAAGAAATATAAAGAGCATATATGTAAATGAATATTAGTCTAAAAGGCCCTCCAAGACAAGCACAATCCTCCAAGACGAGCACAAAAGAAGTTTGCAAGCAAAGCCAGTTAAAAAGACAGTCATGTCGGTCTAAAAGAATTAAATTCACTTATGTCGGCTCAAAGAAATAGTCACAACACTTCATGGATACACGTCGGCTTAATACAAGGGACTAACTACTATAAATAGGCACGCAAAATATCCACATTATAGGTAGACAGGACCTCAGATATGTCTGAAGTTTTCGATGGTGATTACAATAAGTAATCATAGTCCTAAGATCTCGCAAAACTCTGAAATCATTGTTCTTCAAATAGGTATTATCAAGATGAATGTACTCGGTCTCCTCCCTGTCTCAGTGATCACAGAAGCAGTGTTACTGTCTTAACATACATATGGAAAGAAGGGCACTCTGTCTCAGCGTCCTCACACTCACTGCCTCAGTATTCAGTCATAGTCTCGGCATACATGAAGGATCTCAGTCACACTCTATTTCAGCATATACATTACTTGATGATAATTGTCTCACAGGTCTCGGCGATATATCGGTAGTAGTGCAGCAAGGTGTAACAAAGATGTCACAACAATGATGACATAATAGAGATAATCTCACAAGGAAGGAGAAGCGACGGTGCAGCGACAATGATTTCATCATTATGGTGAAGTTCTCCATGAAGGTCCAGCAATGATGTTATAGCAATGAAGATCTTGATAGTGCAACAGTGATGGAACAAAAATGATGATCTTAGCAGCGACACAAAGGAGGATTGGTGTCTTGGCCTTGGAGGAGCATATTAGATCAAGGGTCAAGGTCTTGGTATTCGTCAATTGGAATCTCTATAAGAAGAATTTAGCACAGGTTTTTCTCTCCAGGAGAGCGAGGTTTTGGCCCTGGCAGAATGCCAAATATCTTGTGTTCTTGTCTCTTTGCTTTGATAAGCTATTTGATGAACTAACAAAAACACTCTAATAATGTCAAAGAGAAGATTGTGCTATAAGAAAAATGAAAAACACCTCACAAATAGCTATCGTGATAAGAAGAATTAATATGACTCCAATTTGCCCTAGATTCTTCAACATGGTATCAGAGCTATGGTCAAGGAAGGGCAAAAAAGAGACATACAAAGATCTGTCTTCAAGGACATCAAAACAAGTTGAAAGGTTTGAAGGAGCAAGTCTACAATAGTACATGAAGTATAAACTTCAGTGATTACAGTCATGCACTCAACTCATGTCAGTTTGATGGAATATATCAGTACCATTCCTGGGATCCTCATTTCTCGATGATTGAATCTTCCCTATGAAATAAATTACAATCTTGCATATATGGCAGAATTGATCCAAGGAGTGCCTCTCACAATCCATATTATACCACTGTCTCAATATAGTCACTGCAAGAAGGCGGTTGTGGTGATAAGACAGTCTCTCTATTCAGGGCCTCTCTGCACAAAGACATCCCTATCTTGGTACAGTGTCTTAAATACTTCACAGTCTCGGTGCTTCCAACGATGAGTGGCTTAATGTAACAACTAATGATACTTCACAATAATGCTACATGATCTCAGTACACAGCGATGCTTTATGCTCGGGCTCATAGTGTTATTATATACTACTTCATGATTTAGGGATGCCACTACTGCAAGAACAATAATAGTTTCGGATCTCCTCAAGAAGAATTCAAATTGGTGGCATTATAATCTCACTTCGTGGTGTCAAGATCACAAAATACAAATATCTCACATAGTTCAGTTTCTCATAGTTACAATATATCTTGGTTTTGCAGCACGCATCCTAGTGACATCACAGTATGCTGAGTATTGCATACTACCTCGGTAAAGTCACATTTTGGAGATAATGTTGCTAAGCAAAACTAGGATAAATCTACTTGGGCTAAAGAAGTGTTAGCTCCTCTATTCTGGGCAAGAAATGCTAAGTGCCATAAAGATATGACTAGTATCTATACACTGCTACTAATACTCCATAGTTTATCTATGTGTCAGTAATACAGTACCATATATCAATAACCATAAAGACCTGATAAGGAGTCAAAGTGCCTTAGAAGTTAAGATGATGAAGCAGTTTCGAACATCATAATAACATATAGGCTAGAGCAGTCTTTGTCATGCTTGGTGCTGGACAGTGCAAGGAGTCTTGACCTTTTCAATAATGCTCTAGCAAAGAATCTCATTCAAAGAAGCATCAAGGTAAGGATCTCCTCTTCATGTGCCAAGTAAGTATCTTTCATGGTTATGATCTATCTTTGATTTAAATGACTTCGTTCTACAAATCGATATGCTGGTACTTGCATAAGGAGGATAGTCTCAGTCCTTATAGATAGGTGAAGCCATTGAAATAGATCTCCTTTGAATTCATGAGAAGAAACTTTTAAAGTTCTCTCACATAGATAATATTGGAGACTCGAAAGAAGTTGGAAGAAGAAAAGATGGTCCTTAAAGGACAACATAAAATAGAGGAGAAAAAGAAAATCCATGCTGCTGGTTAGGATGGAAGGAGTTGAATGGATTCCATGATAAGAGGGAGTAGAATTCTTTGATTTAGCCTCTCTCTATAAGTCTCTTTCAAGGCTCCTAGATCCTGCATAGAATAAGACTACAATATGTTATAGGATGTGGTTATGAAAGTATTAGAAACAAGATCTCGTGACATCATCACGAGGGTGTCTATGATCACGAGGATAAGTAAGATGCCTTTGTCAACAACTTAGGGTTTCTATGAAAGGAGGCAAGTTGTAAACAAGAACTTTTCAACACTCAAACATTTGAAGAATGCTCATCATGCAACAAAAGGGAAACATCTGTTGGATAGGGATCTTTAAGATCCTCAAGATTCTCTGATGGAATCTTCACTAGAAGATTCACTAATCTAGGGATGAAGCAAGTGTTTCAATAGAAACTCCAACCCGTGGAGTTCATGAATAATGATATGATGACATAAGAGCAGTTCAAGGAGTTAAAGATCTTTCAATCAAGGGAGTTGCTGAAAGAAGCCTAGACAACCTAAAGGTAAAATGAGGTATGTACACTGGTATTTAAGTTTTGTAATGTCATGTCATATGGTTGCAGATCAACACTTCTATCTTGAGAAGCATGATCGAAGGAAAAGGAACTTCTCTTCTGAAAGGATGCAGAAAGACATAAGTCACACCAGATGAAATCAACATAATATGTCCTCATATGAAATACGAGGTGGTTGACTACAATTACATAACTCTGATTAGAAAACTCTGAAAAGACACCTGGGAATGGAATGTGTAAGGAAGAGATTGTGAGATATGCAACCTTGATGAAGACAATCAACATCCAAAAAGATCAAGAAGACTTGACTAGAAATTCTCTTGGAAAGATATGAAGACTCTGATGGAAAAGATGTAGACCCTTGACAATGGATATCTCTGGGAGATCTGTCAACATGAATGCAAGATGTTGATATCTACAAGAAGATGCCATGATGAAGAGCCATCTCATAAGGTATGATTTAATTTAATATCGTGTTTTGATTTCTTGAATAATATCTAGATGAGTTCATGCAGGGCTACTAGAACAAGACTTGTAAATACAAGTACAACCAACATTCATGCGATGGATGGAAACACCTAAAAAAAGCATGGAGAGAAAATAAGTAGCCACATGAAGAAGGTTCCAAATATGTACCAAGAACGCCACCTTCCATGAAGAAGGAATGACATGACGGAATAAGAAGGAAAGTGATCGATGGTTGTTGCCCTACAAGGAAGAAGCTCAACTAAATTTCATGACATCAAGGAGAGAAGTTGATCAAGCAGTTGAAGGATCCACGAAGACGAAGTTGTTGATGTATAGAAGAATCCCTAGCTAAGAGGGAGCTCTGACAAGTTCCTGATCAAGAGGGAGCTCGGATTGGATCACCCCTAATCAAAAGGAGTGACAGTTGTGTTTTTCTATTTCATGTGTCATGCTCTAGACGAGGACTAACTATCGTAAGTCTAGGTGAAGGCCATGACGAGAAATGAAGACACATGATATCCTCCCTAGTTGAGAGGGAGAGATAGACACAACATTCTTGTTTTCACTTTGGAAGAAAGAATGGAGGATTGGGTAATCATCTGGCATGCGATGCTCTTAGAGGGATGTGTAGGGCATCCAAGACAAGAGTAGGCAAGACAAACGATATTCTTTGAGGGTTGGTAACCCAAGATAAGAATAGTCCTAGAAGATCATACTTAATGAGAGAGAATGATTAAGGTGTCTATAATCATTGGTTTCGCCAACATTGTGCTCTGTTCCAATGTTACTTGGGAGCGGGAGCGGAAGCGGGAGCGGGAGCGACCATTTTCAGAAGCTCCCGGTTTGGGAGCGAATCCCGGAGCGATTTT
>APFE030191669.1:33381-65387 GCA_000404065.3 Pinus taeda
CCCCCGCATCACTGCTCTGATCTAATGAGAGATTGAGTTTTCAGTCAAGGCCTTGTTGTGGAAACAACGTTGGTTACTATGATGCTATACAGGTGGGTTACCAATCCAATTCTTCTTATGAGAAATTCTTCAGATTGAGAATGACCAAGTACCATTATAAATACCTCCCTAGTTAAGAGGGAGTGTTGAAGAAAGTGTAACTAGGTTCAGTATTTACAAATGTAATTTTGATCTTTGTACATATAAAGAAAAGAAATATTATTATTTTTGTAAATTATAAGAATGAGTTTCTTCCTCATTCCATAGGTCTAGGAAAGCCAAAAAGTCAAAGAGATGTAAAGAGCATATATGCAAATGTATATTAGTCGAAAAGGCTCTCCAAGACAAGCACAAAAGAAGTTTGCAAGCAAAGCAAGTTAAAAGATAGTCATGTTGGCCTAAAAGAATTAAATTCACTTATGTCAGCTCAAAGAAATAGTCACAACACTTCATGGATACACGTCAACTTAATACAAGGGGCTAACTACTATAAATAGGCGTGAAAAGTATCCGCATTATAAGCAGTGAAAACCTCGGATATGTCTGAAGTTTACAGTGATGATTATAGTAAGTAATCACAATCCTAAGGTCTCACAAAACTCTTAAATCATTGTTCTTTGAATGAGTATTATCAAGATGAATGTACTCGGTCTCCTCCCTATCTTGGTGATCAAAAGCAGCGTTATAATCTTAACATACATATGGAAAGAAGGACACTCTTTGTCTCAGCCTCCTCACACTCACTGCCTCAGTATTCATTCATTGTCTCGGCATACATGAGGGATCTCAGTCTCACTCTGTTTCAACATATATATTACTTGATGATCATTGTCTCACAAGTCTTGGTGATGATATCAATAGTAGTGCAGCAAGGTGTAAAAAAGATGTCACAACAATGATGACATAATAGAGATAATCTCACAAGGAAGGAGCAGTGATGGTGCAACAACAATGATTTCATCATTACGGTGAAGTTCTCCATGAAGGTCCAGCAATGATGTTATAGAAACGAAGATCTTGATAGTGCAACACTGATGAAGCAATAATGATGATCTCAACAACAACACAAAGGAGGATTGGTGTCTTGGTCTTGGAGGAGCATATCAGGTCAAGGGTCAAGGTCTTGGTATTCGTCAATTGGAATCTCTATAAGAATAATTTAATGCGGGTTTTCCTCTCCAAGAGGGAGAGGTTTTGGCCCTGGCAGAATGCCAAATATCTTGTGTTCTTGTCTCTTTGTTTTGATAAGCTATTTGATGAATTAACAAAAACACACTCTAATAATGTCAAAGAGAAGATTGTGCTATAAGAAAAATGAAAAACACCTCACAAATAGCTATCATGATAAGAAGAATCAATCTAACTTCAATTTGCCCTAGATTCTTCAACACTAAGGGCATATTATTTGGTGGTTGTTCGACCCATGGATGAACAGAAATTTAAACAGGCCTGCAAGAATTTAGAGGTAGACTTGATATCAATAGACTTTAGCGAGAGGCTTCCGTTTCAGATTAAAAGGGCATTTGTTAAAATGGCCATGGAGTGTGGAATATTTTTTGAAATCATGTATCCACCCTACCATTCGACATTCTCTCTCCCCTGCAACCTGCCTTTCATCTTCCTCGCACTTATCACAAACCCCGACGTCTGCTCTACCATCATACCCCTGCTACACCATCACCAACACTGTATTCCTCAGCATAAAAGCTTTGTTCTGTCATGTTCTATTGTTCCCCAACAAATAAGACTACGTATATTTCCATGTCACCGGACATCTCCCGACCAAGTCCTGTCACCCGCCATTCCTTTACACAACGGCCCACGTCTTGTCTCCCAAGTTGACCTCACGTCCTATTGCCCAAGCGTTGTCCTCTTGCCGTTAACTGTCACATTTTGCGGCCCAAGCCCGATCCCCCACTCATATAGTTAATTATATACTTAATTATATAGCCATAACTATATAAAGTTATATGAATTAATTAATTACATAAGTCATTTTCCTCTGTCTTGAAATATAGACTCGTCAGGCATTTGAGACGTTATAGTAGCCCACAAATACGCTCTTTTCTGACAAGGGCTTTGGCTTAGTCATCTACTCTGTGGGAATGTGGACATACACTAGACTACCGAAGATGCATAAATGGCTCATATCCAATTTCACTCCTGTAAACATCTCCTCGGGAGTCACATCCTCCAATATCATGCGATGACTTTTGTTCTACACATATACAATTGTATTGCAAGCCTCCACCCATAAATACATAGGACATTCCTGATCATTGATCATTGCACTCACTGCCTTCAATATCGTCCTATTATCCCTCTTGGCAACCCCATTGTGCTTAGGGTTGTAAAGTACTGTGAGCTCCTTCTTAATCCCTATTTCCTTGCAAAAATACTAGAACTTGTTGGAGGTATACTCACCCCCATTATATTATCTCAACACCATAATCTTCTTCCTAGTATGGTTCTCCACAAGAGCTTTGAACTCTTTAAACGAATCGAAGACCTCAACCTTGGTGTTCAATAAGTAGAACCAAGTCTTCTTGAAAATTCATTTATGAATGTCGCAAAGCATAAAGACAATGAGATCGACTCCAAAGACATAGCACCACAAATTTCTGAGTGGACCAAGTCTAGCACTCCCTTAGACCTGGTCTCGTTGTGAGGAAACGTAGCATTGGAGTGCTTTCCAAGTGCACATCCTTTACACACTCCTTGCTCCACCTCAATCTCTAGAAAATCTATAACCATTCTCCATAACATAGGAAGAGCCCTATAATGTAGGTGCCTCGTCATCTTGTGCCAAATCTCACTCTAGTTGTCACTCTCATGTATGAGAGTCTTCACCAGTTGTTCTTGCTAGGATCAATTCCTTTCGGCTCAATAGCCACTTCACCTCCCGTAACTTTGACTTCTAGTCCTTTGTCTTTTATGCTTGAAAATGAAAGGAGATTCTTCTCCAAACCCAATACGTACAACACTTTGTTCACTTCCATGATGTCACCTAGGTCCATCTGAAACTTAATACTACCAATGCCTTTTACTGCATCTTAGGCATTATCATCAAGCTCTACATGTATATCTTTAGGCTCCCTCGTCATGCTAGTGAAAATGTCTCAAGATCCCATCAAGTAATGAGATGCTCCACTGTCCACAAACTAGACACCTTTCATGACAGTTCCAGAAAGGCATGATACTAAGGCAAAGTTCTTCTCGAACTTTTTGGCCATTTCATCCATCTGTGCAATGGTTGTTGTCACTGTCTTTCCCTTGGTCTTCTTACTATTTGGACACTGACTGGCAATATGCCCGAATTTGTGACATGCAAAACACTTGACTTTGCTCATGTCCTTCTCCATTTTATTCTGTGAATGTCCACCTCCACTTTCGTTCAGATTTTCCTTCCCTTTGCCCTTTTTCACTTGTGCAGCAAAAGCAAGCTTGTCTTTCTCCTCACTACACCCGTGTTGTCCTCTAATCAATGAGTTCTCTCAAATCTCCTTTTAGATGAAGTCATCCCACAACCGGCCCCAATCAGGAAGTTATTTCCTAGCAAGTATCCCATCCACAAAGGTGGTCTGATGCTTAATGAAACCCTTTAAAGCTACCTTCACCAATTATGAATCAATCACAGTTACCCCAACAGCTACAAGCTCATCACAAGCTTGTTGGATCCTCGTGAGGTAAGAGGTTACAGTTTCTTATTTGTTCATCCCAATGTTTTCATATTTTCCCACAGCAAAATTTCTTTTTTTTGTTTGTGCTTTGATAAAGACCAATTAGGGCTACCCACATTTGACATCATGTGTCCTTCCCTGATATGTGAGGAATTATATGATCTCTCACACCATTCAAAATTATACACCTCACATTCATATCCTTGAGATTATGGTCTGCAACAAGTTGGGATCTGAAAGAACCTAAATCCCTATGTTCACAAGTTCCCACAAACCATTCATTTTTAGAATCATGGCCATCTTCTCATAGGGACTGAAGTTAACAACCCATCAAACTTGTCATCATATATCAACCTTTTCAGTGATGCCATCTTCACAAATCGACCTTGGCCACAAAACCCCAACTACAAAATTTAAAAATAATCCTGTTGCCTTAAAAAGAAGAAACTCATTGTTGCAAACCCTAGTGATCTTGGATCTCTCACTCAGGGTTATCAAGAAATCTCTATTACCATGTTAAATCTCCTTATACCAACTCGGATTTATTTTCTCATGGCAATTATTTATTCCCAACAATTTATTTTATTAACCAAATAAATTATGAATTACCGAAAAAATAAAATAATTGGTATTTAACCGCTCGAAATTATATGCAATGGAAATAAAAATTCAGAGAGATCAATCACACATTGCAACAAATAAATATCCACAACAATTCTCTATCATTCATTAATATGGAAAATCAGCGTTTTCAACCCACAAAGGAAAAATGCAATTGTTGGAAACTATAACTCAGCCCCCACTAGATGAATTCAACCAAAGGAATTCGATCTTTTTGTAAATCAGCCTCTTAAAGGAATTCAACCCAACAATTTGCTAGCAAATCAATCGTGTCTTCCCTACGAGTTGCCACTACACCTCAGGAAATTCAACCTCTAGCAAATCAGCTTCTCCAATCAAATTGCCCTTTCTCTCTCTCTTTCTCTCTAGCAACTCGAACCTACAATCTCCAGTGAATCGACTTCTTCGATACGCCTTTGAATCCTCCTGTAGTCTTCCTCCTCTATGCTTCACTCTATTGAGCCACTTGAACTAGAGAAAATCCCTTTCTCTTGTTATATCTCCTCTCGTGTCTTCACCTCTTCCTTATGCTTCCTTTTATAATCTCCATTAATCCCAAAACCCTAACCTTAATCTCTCTTCTAGAAGATCTTGGAGATCAATGGTTGTGATCATTTCTAAATCACTTAAATAATTTAATTATTTATCCTTAGAAAATGACTTTCCACAACAATTAATTGACTTCAATTATTGTACTTTTCCTAACACATGGGAAAGAAGACATAAATCACTTACTCCGCCAAGCAAGCACCTAAAGAGGCAATACATCATCTTCCACATGCTATGACACAAAGACTATGTAGAAAACCACTAAAGATACTACAAGCTTCAACTAAGGTTGTGAGACCCCCTTTATTTTACTCTATATTGATGTGCTAACATTGTTTTCGAGTGTTTTAAAGCTAATTACAAGTTCTGGAAATCATCTACAACAATTAGAAGTAATTGGAGGCAACCCCTTACCTTGGGATAACTCAAATTCAAGCTAAATTCTCTTTAACCCATTATAATTGATTTAAAGAGCTTCTATGTTGATTATTTGGTACTTTTACATCATATATTGGTTGTCCAAAATGATTTGTAGGACTAATCACTCTTTTGGGCTAACTCAATTTTCAGCCCTCACGGTTGTGGTTTATTTTCTAGGCAGTTGATTTGCAAAATGAATATCTTCCAACTACGCACTGAAATTCAGTGTTCTTGTGCTCATTGGAAAGGATTTTCATAGTACTAACACTTCTAATCATGTTCTTTCAACTTCAGGTCCACCAAGAGCTAATTACAGGCCTTTGAAGTGGTCTTTTGCTGCTTGTCCTTGTGCAATCTTCAAAATTACAGAAGTTGCAAGTTTGAACACCAAGCTTATCTCCTTTTTACAGCCACATAGAACAGGTATGACATCTCCATTTTATTTTCTATTGTGGTAAGAAGTTCCTATACTCAATTTGTCGCACTTTCAAGTTTATCTCATTGATATATTGAGTATTTTATTTTGTTGGTCTGCAATATAAGTGTAATAAACAAACAGCCCTTGTTTGCATATGAAGGTATATTGTAGATCAAATGTATCAATAATATATATATATATATCTATATATGTCATTATGAAGAACGAACCCAGTTACATATTTCAACAGCCTAGTATTAATAACGGGGCCCTTCGTTTGTAACATAAATCATCCAATCATTCTTCTATATATATATTTCAATACTAGGCTATTGAAATATGTAACTAGGTTTGGTCTTCATAATGACATAACTTATAAGTAATCATGATTTTATGTACTGATGTAAAGAAGAAAAAATAAAAAAAAAATATTTTTGTTATACTTGAGACAAGGGTTTCATGCTCAAGGAATTTTATTTTATAGCACAAAGCTCACATTGAGAGCTTCTAGGGCTTATGAGTCCTTGTCATGTATGGAAGACACTTCTTGGGAATGTTACATATTGTAAGAAAAATTATTTGAGTCAAAGTCAAGTAAAATAACCCTCCAAGACCTTGTCAAATGCTAATAGTCAAGTCAGCCTACAAAGGAGCAAGTTGACCTCTCTAGAAGATCAAGTAGGCCTATTTGAGGGCTCAAAGAAGGCTATATAAAGGAGCACTCAGCCACATTCAAGAATACACTCTCTCAAGCATAAAAAAAAGTTTGATCAAGGAATATAAGGAAGCCCATTCCTAGAAAAGACAAGGAGAAGCAAGAAGGAGGAAGATCGAAGCAATTACAGGTTTGTTTTGGGTCATTCCCCTCCACACATGCGAAGTGTTAGGGCATCGTTTCTACAGCAGTAAGCATGAAATTGCAGTCATCTGCCATATTTTGGACTAAGAAAGGTCTCACTAGCAAGTCGAGTTGACAACGAAGGGAAGCCAAGTAGAGCAAAGAAGAGAAAAGGGAAATTCATCCATTTTCAAACCTCTTATGTAACCTAGGGTTTCTGTAGAAGACGCCGAAATTGAAAGTCTGCAACAGCAAGCCGAAATTTTGAGTGAAGGGTCGAAATCTAAAGCAATGGATAAGTTTGACCAGCGTTGACTTCAAGGAAGAGAATCTCATCAAGGAGAAGCTTTGACTTGGTCTTGGAGGGGGGTTTGGTCAAGGGTCCAGGTTGTGGAATTCTTCAATTGAAGATTCTATAAGAAGAAGAATTATGTGGGTTTTGTTGATTTTCGTAGCATCGGATGTGCTCTAGCATCGAAACTTTGCAAAGAGGCTAAGACATGCATTTTCCAAAACCCATAAATCGTTTCTAGAAATTCCACCTAGAGATGATTTAATTAAATAATTAACATTTTTAAATGGTTCCCTAAGTCTAAACTTAGGAAATCTGGTTAATTAAAGGGTCTTAATTAAGTCAGCCGTGAATCTTCTAGAAGAAGACGAGGATCAACTCCAAGTTAATCTTAGCCATTGATTATGTTATAATCCTGGCCGTTGGAGCTCCAACGAGTTTATAAGGAGTTCAATGTGGTTGGAGAAAGACACTTGAGCAGTTCGATTTTGCTAGAGAATCGATTTCCTGAGTAGTAGCTGTGAGTTGCCGAAAGCGATTCAGTAAAGTTGAAGCAGTGAGAGGGGCAGGGATAGTAGACCGGAGGAAGTTTTCCAGATCCGAGGACTACAAGGCAGATTAGGCAAAGAGCAGTTCAGTGAGGTTGCACAATGCCACAAAGAGGCAGTGAAGAGCTTCATACGGAGTTCAAATTCCAGCTGGGAGAGACGAGATTCAATGCCAGAAGTTAGGGTGTGAGACTGAAGGGCCAAGAGGTCAAATTTCCAGATAGCAAGAGGCCAGCAGAGGGATTGATGCAAATCCCATCCAGTGTGACGCAGATTTGCGCAAGGTTGATGCAAAAGCTGCGCAAAGGCAGCGTGGGGCCAGTCAGCGAGCCCCTGGTTAGAGTCGGATCTCCCAGATCAGTGTGAGATTTTTCACTAACTTTTTTCCAGCATTTCTCTGTATTGAATAGCCAATTTTGGCATCCAACGATTTGTACTCAGATTTACTACTGCATAATAATTAAAACCCTCAGCTGCTGCACCAGTTTTCCCAAGTTGGGTTTTTCGGGGACATTGTCCAAAAACAACTATGTTGATGTGAGTGTTTATTTCTCTCCAATGCAGTGTTTATTTTCCGCAATGTTTTATTTTGTGTAGGTTGCAGTGTATGTATTTCAGTATTCGTCGTAGAAAACTGCAAATAACTTGTTCAAATAATTTAAGTAGGTGAAATATTATCAGTTTACTGCAGTAGGAATCGAGTAATCGATTCTTCACAGGTTTTCCTCTTAAGATTGGAGAGGTTTTGGCCATGGCTGATCACCTATATCTTGTGTCCTTTGTCTCATTGTTCTTTATGTTTTTGGTAGTTGTTTGATGAAGTGAGCACTATAATAATCAAGCTAAAAGAAGAACATAATCAAGAAAAGTAAAAAGTATTCACAAGCAATTATCATAAGCTAGAGAAATCACCTATACTACTGCCCCTAGATTTCTCAACATCGTGTCAGAGCTAAGGTAACAAGTCAAGGAAGGGCACCTCAATAAAGGACACTCAAGCATTCAAGGACAAAAGTTCATCAAGTGTCAAAACCCTAGATTGATCAAAGAAGAAGCCCACACTAGAAGCACTCTTGGGAACCTCGCTCAAATCATCATCTCAAGGAAGAAGATCTCAAAAGACCCTTATCTCTACTCAAATAGAACATCGAAACATCTTGAAGTCTACTCATTGTTAACATCATCAAGAAGTCAAGGTGATCTCCCTCTCTCTGAGTCAAGGACCACTATTTGAAGGAAGACATCTTCTTCAAGAAGAAATTTTTATTACCATATCATCATCAAACTCGAGAAGGCAATAGATTGAGGATATTGTCATCAAAGAGTATCTTCACAAGTAAGTATCTTTATGTCCACATCTCAATCTATCAAAATGTCTTTTTGCAAGGATATCAACAAGTTGGTTGGGTCAGCTAACTTTCTAGCATGGAAGAAGAGCACTGATTTGATCCTCATAGAAAATGAAGTTGTGGAACATATTAAGGGCTCAATAACTAAACCTCCAAAGGAAGAAGCTCAAGCACTTGCAAAGTACATGAAAGGGGAAGTGAGGGCTCAAAAGACTCTCATTAACTCCAAGGATCCCCTCATACCCTATGTATCAAAGTTGGAAATGGCTAAAGAGATATATGACAAGTTGGTGGAACTATTCTCTGTAAGTACTGCTGGAGAAGTAATATCACTAATACAAGAACTCTACAAAATGAAGATATCCAAGGAAGAAGGAATAGCCTCATGTTTTGTGAGGGTGTCTGAAATAAGGGACCAACTGAAAATTGGGGGAAATAATGTGTGACAAGGAAATGACTCCCATAGTGCTCAATGCACTACCGGAGGAATGGGGCAACTTCACATCCAGCATCTATGGAAAAAAGGAAGCTACTCCTTTCAATGAACTATGGTCACTATGCAAGATAGAAGAAACTAGGTTGAAGGCAAAACAGTGATGTAGGATCAAGCGAGCAAGCTCAAGCATTTGCTGCCATGGCTAGGAGAAAAGGGAAGTTTGAAAAGCTAGGTCCTCATAAAAAGAAGAAGAACATGTTGAATGTTCAATGCTATGGTTGTCATGAATACAGGCATTACAAGAGAGATTGTACAAAGCTCAAGAAGGACAACAACAAAAGAGGAAGGGAAGAAGCCCATATCACTGAAGAAGTTGAAAAGAAGAAATCCAAGGAGGAGGAAGTAAAAGATCTCTATTATGATTGAGATAGTCTTCCTCACCTAGTTATTTTCAAGTTTTCTATATAGCTATCATGGTAGGAATCATTAGAAGCATGATGGGATGCATCATGTTAGGAGATGGCATCATAGAAGCATACGATTGAAAGCAAGAGCTCGTGGCATCATCATATAGAAGCTTGAAATATAGCTTAAATGAAGGTCTATAACAGTCACCTATAGAAGAATGTAACTCTTGGTAACCTCATTAGAAGCATAAGTAGTACTTGTGGGAAGAAGAAAGTCATCTAGTATAGAGCTCGTCATACATCATCCAAAAGGAGCATTTGCAGGATGAAGATGATTAAGATCCTCCACTGAAATCTTCATTAGAAGGTTCACCTACTGGACGAAGAAAGTGTCTCGCCGAGGATTCCACCTTGTATGGGATTCATGGGATGATGATATGATGTCAAAAGAAGTAAAGCAGGTCAAGGTGATTGAAGTTCTTTGAATCAAAGAAGTTGTCAAAGGAAGTCCAAATGACCAAAAGAAAGAGATGAGGTATGTATGCTTGTAATTGATAAAATTGAGTCATGTCATATAGTTGCAGATAGAATGGATAAATGCTCTACCTCATGAGCATGATCAAAAGAAAAGGATCTCATGCTTTGGAAGGATGTATGAAGGCATGGTTCACATATTGACTAAAGATGAAATCAACATAATAAATCCTCATATGGAATGTGAGGTGGTTGACAAAAATAAAGGAACTGTGGATGGAAGTTCTTGAGATGCAATATCTGAAGAAAGTAAGGAGAGTTCGTGAAAGGTGCAACTATGGTGACATAGAAAAGGAAATCAACATCTAATGAACTAGAAGAATTGATTGTCACATCTCCTGGTAAAAGGTATGAAGACTCTGATGAAGTCTGAAAACGAAGATGGCCCTTGACATGTAATATCCTTTTGGAGATGTGTCAATATGTAAGCAAGATGTTGATGTGATAATAAGCAGATGTCGTGATGAAAAGACCATCACAAAGGTAAGTTTGATTTAATGTTCATTCTTGATTTTTGAACAATATCTAGACGGGTTAATGCAGGGCTACTAAAGGAAGAGTTCTAGATGTCATCTACAACTAATACTCATGTGGTAGGATGAAAGATCCTGAAGGAAATATAATGTGAAGAAGGTAGCAAATTATGAAGGAAAGGCTAGATATGGACTAATCGATCACTTTCCAATGAAAGAAAGGATGACATGACTAACATGATGCATAAATGAAACTAATGGATGGTCGATGCCTTACAAAGAAGTCCCAAAAGATGAAGACTCCATAATGATGAGAAAGAAGTTCATGACATCGAAAGGAGGAGCTCTTCAAGCAGTGGATTGTTCCATGATCTCCATCTAAAAGAGTTGCTGGAAGCAAGTCCCTAGTTAGGGAGCTTGGACAAGTCCCTAATTAAGAAGGAGCTCGGGTACATTCTTTTTATAGAATGGGTTGATCATCCCTGGTTAAGAGGGAGTGACAGATGTGGTTCTCTACTTCATGTGTCATGCACTAGACCAGGACTAACAATTGTAAGTCTTAGTGAAGGCCAAGAGGAGAGATGGACACATCACTCTTGTCTTCACTTTGGAAGAAAGAATGGAGGATTGGGGAAGCATCTGGCATTTTGATACTCTTTGAGGATGTGGTAGGGCATCCAAGATAAGAATAGTCATAAAGGACCGATATTCTTTGAGGACTAGGAATCCAAGATAAGAATAGTCTTGGTGGAACATACTCTGAGAGAGCCCGAGTGGGGTATGTTCCGAGAGAGACAATGATGAGGGTGTCTATAAATTATTGGTCTCGTTAGCATTGTGCTCTAATCTTGTGGAGAGATAGGGTTCTTAGTCAAGGCCTTGCTATGTGACAACGCTGGATGATATGATGCTATATAGATGGGTTACCAATCTGACTCTTCTCATGAGAATTCTTCAAATTGAGAATGTCCAAGTACCTTGTATGAATTATGAATACCTCCCTAGTTATGAGGGAGTGTTGAAATATGTAACTAGGTTCGTTCTTGATAATGACATATGTAATCAGGATTTTATGTAATGATATAAAGAAGGAAAAAAAATAAAATATATTATATTATATATATATATATAATATATATATATATGTATTATGAGGGAGTGTTGAAATATGTAACTAGGTTCGTTCTTGATAATGACATATGTAATCAGGATTTTATGTAATGATATAAAGAAGGAAAAAAATAAAAATATATATATATATATATATATATATATATATATATATATTAATATATATTTGTTACACATTGAGACCTGGGTTTCATTCTCAAGCAATTGTATTTTATAGGTCAAAGCTCCCATTGAAAGCTTCTAGGGCTTATGAGTCATTATCATGTATGGAAGACCCTTCTTGGGCATGTTACATATTGTAAGAAAAATTATTTGAGTCAAAGTCAAGTAAAATAACCCTCCAAGACCTTGTCAAATGTTAATACTCAAGTCAGCCTCTCTAGAAGATGAAGTCGGCCTATTTGAGGGCTCAAAGAAGGCTATATAACGAAGCACTCAGCCTCATTGAAGAAGACACTCTCAAGCATAAAAAGAAGTTTGATCTAGGAAGATAAGGAAGCCCAATTCTAGAAAAGACAAGGAGAAGCAAGAGCAAGGAAGATCGAAGCAATTATAGGCCTATTTTGGGTCATTCTCTTCCACATGTGAAAAAAGGGTTAGGGCATCATTTCTGCAGCAATAAGCACGAAATTACAATCGTCTTCCAGAGCCATATTTCGGACTAAGGTCTCTCTAGCAAGCCGAGTTGATAAAGGGTCTATGTCTTGGAATTCGCCAATTGAAGATTCTATAAGAAAAAAGAATTTTGTGGGTTTTCTTCTCAAGATAGGAGAGGTTTTGGCCCTAGTTGATCGCCTATATCTTCTGTCCTTTGTCTCATTGTTCTTTATGTTTTTGGTAGTTGTTTGATGAAGTGAACATTATAATAATCAAGCTAAAAGAACCTAATCAAGAAAAGTAAAAAAGCATTCACAAGCAGTTATCATAAGCTAGAGAAATCACCTATACTGCTGGCCCTAGATTTCTCAACATAGGTGAGGTGCCTTTTCATATGAAGGGTCGCCTCTTGTGGATAAAACACATCTTTACACCTTTTCATATATATTAATTATTATTATTATATTATGTTCTTTACATTGTCACCCTCTTAAGCACGATTCTCTTTGGTTGCGCATGTCGCTTATCAATTTCATGGGTTTGAATTCGACTTTTAGGGGTTAGTCCTTCTCCCTTGTGGACCCCACCTCTTCCCCCTTTTCCTTTTTTAATTTAAATATAAAATTATATATATATATATATTATTACTTTTAGATTATTTTTATTTATTTAATTATTTCTATTATATATTTTGTCTTATTATTATTCTATTTTTTATTAATATATCACTCTAATTTCTTTTTTAACCTAAGTCTTATATCTTTAACCTAAATTTCATTATACCATGAGTTGTACAGATGGTTGTGTGTTTTGGAAACTTTAGAATTTTACTTTGTATAGATGGTGTCATACGATAAGGAAATAGGGTTGCTCACAATGCAACTACAACTTCATCTATCTAGTCGAAGAACCTACATACACCTTTGCTAATGTTGTTAATGGAATTAGTAGAGACAACTTAATGCTTAATGTATCGTTAAAATAGTATGGATTGGGCTCAGGGTTTTGTATAGGGCAATGGCTTAGAACTATAATAGAATCACCATCATCATCATGCTCATCTTCAGAGTCAGATATATTGATTTATATTGTTTTCTGAAGGGGCTTACCTCCAAGAAAGTCTAATTTTAAATGTCGTTTTGATCTCAACTTGGATACTGAGTATAACGAAGTTTATAACTTCATTTGCATCAAGTGTTTGGCTCTGGTTTTTAGGTAATTGTTTTTGGGTAAGCAAGTGCCTTTGGTGTCAAAGCGCATTTTAAATTTGGAGCTTTGCTTGCAAAATGTTCAAATCTCTTTGAGCGCTCTCTTTTTACTTGGGATCTTCTAAGTTTCTTCTCATATTCATCCTCACCATCCCATTGTTTTTGTTCACGTCTCTTCTTTTCCAATCTGAGGAGAATGTTCTATCCATTGGTATTGTTGGTTGCCATCAACTCATTTTCAAAAGATGTTGATGCATCAAGCTTAGGAAAATCCATGCACTTGGACATTCTATCAATTATGTCAACATGGTAGAGTGCATATTGAATTCTTTCATCAAAATACCTAACTATTAGTAACTCTGCATTTTTTGAACCACTAAAACCAACATAATCCGAAGGAGGGTCAGTGGGTAAGGTGCTATTAAGAATAGAATTAGGACCTTCCTCGTCTAGGGGTAGATATGCATCATGCTCAAAATAGTTTTCAAAGTTATTTAGTAAGGATGATCCCATGCCAGACGCATCCATTTTCTTCCCAATCGAATAACTATTATTAGCCAAATATAAGTTTTTAGAAATCTGTTGGAAAGAATCTTCCTCGCTACTGCATGTATCCATTTTCACAATCCTCATAAGAACAACCTTTCCTGGTTGTTGGACCTTGGTTGTCGTTTTTAGTTTTGGTTCCTCATCTCTTTCAAAACTTTCTTCCTCGTTGCTACTTGTATCTATTTTAATAGACTTTGCAAGTTTCTTCTTTATAGATTTTGCATTTCCAATCTTCTTCACATTATTTTCTTGGTTAGAACATTCTTCACTACTAATTTATTTCATGTCCATGTCAACTTCTATTGTAGGTGATGAATCTAGTGTTTCAAAAACCTCTAGCAATTTTATAAGTAATCCTTTTATTTCCTGCAATAGTTCTAATTAATATTTATGAAAATCCATTAATACCTTCAAATATGTGTCCATGATTTCAAAACCTAAGAATATAGTGGAAGCCTAACATGGCTCTAATACTGATGTAATAAACAATCCCTATTTGAGCTTCGTATAAAGATATACTGTAGATAATATGTATATAGAAGAATGATTGGATGATTGATGTTTCAAATGAGAGGCCTTGTTATAAATACTAGGTGGGGTGCACTTTCATATGAAGAGTCGTGTCTTGTGAATAAGACACACCTTTGCACCTTTTCATACATATTAATTATTATAATTACATTTGTTACAATAAGTCTATTGTTATAGCACTAATCAGATCATATTTTCCTATCACATTAACTGTTATCACTCCCAAATACTTTTACTTGGGCAATAGTCTACTTATTTTTTTGTTGAGTTGTTGTTTGTAGGTGTTGACCACTACGTGTCAACGACCCATACCAGTACACCCCCTTTTTCGCAAAAGGGATAGCGCCTGACCGATGTGTTCCTGCCATCTAGCTATCATCGTCAACCCGAGGATCATATTATAATATAAACCCATTTTGCATGTGTATAACATAAATAATCTTAGCAGATCCGTGTCATGTATGTAATCACCTAGGTAAACCTACCTTTCTGATGACGATCTACATTCCGGGAGGTTTTTTGTTTCACCGATCCATTCTCAAATGGTCGACAGATTTTTCCTTCAACCTTACCCCAAAGCCGAAGTGGATTTTGTCACTGAGATCTTAGGGAAGTCCTAATGTTATAGATCGAGTCTTTGTAAAAGTAATTTGGGAATAATCCTAACTATTTGGTTAGGTTATTTTATTACAAATTGCTTAGTCTGTTGGATTATATTTGTGTCACAAAAATGAGTAGTCTATGAGGGTCTATTTCAAATGGGTTTTCCCCCTTGAGATGTAAAAAATGTAAATATCATGATGTAAAGTGTCTTGCGGGTTAGAAAAATAATTTATCCCCTTATAGGTTAATTAATAAAATTTTCTCACCAAAATTAATTAAAATCCTAAGCCAAAAATTTAATTAATTATAGGTCCTAGATAAATTTAATTTTTCCAAAGACAAATTTCGTGGGTCCTTTAAAAATTAAATTTTAAAGAAGTCCAGGGACTAAGGTTAATTGATTATTTTGCTAAATTTAAGCCTTTGGTCCCTGGAGTTAAGTCAAAGTCAAAATTTTGAGGAAATTAATTCAAAAATTTAATTTTTCAATTAATTAAAATGCATTTAATTGAAAAATAAAATTTTGACGGATGAGATTAAAAGAAATTTTGATTCTCATCAATGGTCGAGATTGCTTTGACGAGAATCACTTGAACTAACCGTTGGAAGATTTATCTTTAAATAGGAGCTCATTTGTCAGATGAGAGATCCGATCTCTCGATCATGTACTAAGCTCTCAAGCTCTCTTGTATACTTTTTTGAATTAATGCAAAATTCTTTGGGGTTTCAACGTGTTGTAGTGTTCCTCTTCATGAATTTATGGTAACATTGTTTTAATTTCTGCTTAATATTATGTGAAAACTATCAATCAATAGCTCTCTTAGAATAATCTGAATACAAGTATCTTATTCAATTTGTTGGATCTAAGGTAACATTTTTAATTTTGATTGAAGTAGCAGGTATCTCTATTTCTTTAGAATTTTATTGTTGTTCTATTTCTCCACTTGATTTGATGCTTGATCTAGTGTTTGCAGAAGATCTTTCAGGTTCTCATTGAGCGTTTGGGGATAGTTCTCGGTTGGACCAGCTAGCTCTCAACACATATTTTTTGAAGAGCCTACTTCATATAAGCCTCAAGATTTATCTAACGATAATCTTTTTTCTGCAGGGTGTTTTTGGGCTAGTACCTCTCTAAAATTACAAAATCTTTTAAATATTTTGTGGAAATTTTGATAGATCTGGCTATTAAAAGCCTTAGAGAATCAGATCTGGGAGCAGAGTTGGAATCATACTCCTTGGATCTGATAGATATGTAAATTATTGTATAGATCGGTTATTTACTTGTGTAGATCTGAAATTTTGTAACATAATTTTAAATTTTAACACTTGGGTTTTTGGAATTTTCTCTATTTTTGTACATATTGGGTATTGGGTTCTTCTCTCTTCACTTGTGCATGAATAGATCTGAGAAATCAGCCAAGTAAATCTTTAGATCTGAGCTAAATCTATACCCTAGAAGGCAAGATCTGGGCTCAAAGATTTTTTGCAGGAATAGATCTGAGAAATTAGCCAAGAAAATCTTCAAATCTGAGCTAGATCTAGACCCTGAAGGCAAGAACTGGGCTTAAAGATTGTTTGCAAGAATAGATCTGAGAAATCAGCCAAGAAAATCTTCAGATTTGAGCTAGATCTAGACCCTAGAGGGCAAGATCTGGGCTCAAAGATTGTTTGCAGGAATAGATCTAAGAAATCAGCCAAGAAAATCTTCAGATCTGAGCTAGATCTAGACCCTTGAGGGCAATATTTTATCCCAAATCTTTTTACAAGGCCAACCATTAAAGATTTTGCAATAAATCTGAAAATCTGAAGCAAAATAATTTTTTTTAGAACAAGGGTTTCAAGTTTTGGGGCTCCTAAGCTCATATCTGCTTTCTCCTAGCCCAACGCTAGTTCTATTGGGCCTAGTCCTAGCTCTCATTGGCCCTAGATTCCCTTGCTCCATTTTTGAATTGAATATTTGATTTTTGGAAGCTAATCATTGGTGGTTTTTGCAGAAAATTTGGTAAAAATTTGTGTTTTAGATATCGAATTTTATTTTTTTAGCAAATTGGGCAAGTAATCTTCAAGGCCTAGAGCCTAAGGGTTTGATCTCTAAACCATCTTTTTCCTCACTGTTTGCTATAGCAGTCATATACCTTTCTAATAGTGGTGAAAAACACATCTAAGTGGTTTGAAATTAACTAAAAAATTGCTAAATACATTAATAAGTAATTTATGTTTGATGTGTATCAAGAATTTGGCCTAGATTTACATTTTGGATCATTGTTCTCTCTAAATAATTTTGTTTCTAAAGTCTGAAATATAAGAGTGGAAAATTTTCATGTGGGTTAGCCTAAAATGAGTTCCTAAGTTGTCTAATACATTAAGGAATTAATTTCTTGAGTTGGGCTTTCATCATTAGACTTATTTCATGTTTTAATTGTTAGCTATAATAAGTATATCAGATCTGATATAATTCTGGAAATCACATCATAACAGGCTGAAATTTTTTTATAATTCATGTGGGCAAGTTTGAAAAAATTTCGGTAAATTTTTAGCATAAAGATATCATTGATAGCTTATTGTTTTCATTGTCATATTACCGTTGTCATAAAGTTTTTCTTATAACTGTCCTAAAATTAATTTTTGAAAATTAAGTAATCTGTCATGGAATTGTGATAAAATGCATATCCTTTGTTTCATAAACTAAGTATTTTTTTGAGCATCTGTTGACATTGATATCGAATTGCAAAGTTTTTTTTGTTCTTTTTGAACTAAATTGTATCAAGAAGATTTGAAATAAGCTGGTGTTTTAACCATAGTACATTCAAGATAAGATAGATAAGATAAGTCTTCAAGAGTTTATTTTCCAAGTCTTCATCTAAAAAAAGGCACGCATTTCATTTGGGTAATTGAGGGCTTTTGTGACATAAGTGTTTTCCCATTCTCGAGTCTAACTTCATCTCATCTTTCAGTACATTTGTATATAAGTTAACTTTGCATAGATAAAATTTACTTGCAAGCACAAGCTTGGTCGATAGACAGATAGATCTCCATCCGTCTTTTCTTAAGAAGCCTATTTTAATAGTACTTAAAACGGTGACCTTGCAGTCGTCAAAGCCACAATTCTCTGCAGCACCGGAGGTACCAGGTATGTTATTTCAGAAGAGGTATCATTAATCACACCTTAGTGTGCTTCTCTTGATCTTCTCTCTACCAATTACTATGAAATCAGGCTCAACACAGAAAGGATTGAAGGGTTCACATTTAAATAAGCATTTAACTAAAATTAACCAAGATTCTTGCATCTCACATTAGTTTTAGGATCTGCATTCCATATAAAATAGTCATTCATCCTAGCAGCAGTTGCTAATCGATTACTTGGTCTTAATTTCCCTAGCAAAATCGTTGACTCCATAAGGCACTGGTATCAATCGTTTAAAATCTAATCAAATCCTATAAGTCTTGCTAAATCTTAATCAACTATTTGATCGCTTCACTGTGTCTCCCGAACTAGCTGGTTCCCAACTAGTTCTTCTTCATTCCATTTTTCCATAGGGTCCACCCCCCTTAGCCTGTTGTAAGGAGAGACAGCTTAAACGGGGATCAGGGTGACAACCCCCGATCTGAGCCGTTGTCGCGGTGCCTAGACATTCTATGTGCCAACAGTAGGGATACCACTCTTGGTGTTTCGTAGAAGTTAGCCTAAAGCAAGAGGAATATTCTGAGGTAACAATGGTTGTATTCCTCGTAGTGCTTAACATTTAGCAATCTTAGTCGAACCTTGCCAACAATGCTAGTTTGAGCAATAACACCTGGGTTGGAGAAGAATTTTCTCTCACCTTTGGCAATGGAGGACAGAGGACTTGAGGTTAGTCTCATGGGAGGTGAGGTAGTTGTTGGGCCAAAAGGGATTGATCCTAGCCTAAGGCGAGATATAGGAAGCGGGGAGAATAACTTGTATCTATTGAGAGGATAGCCAGAAAAAGCACTAGTACATAATAGTGATAGCCAGAGTGAGATTGGGCACAAGAGGATGCGGCAACTACAATACAAGGCTCTACCACTATTATAGGAGATAGTCATTGGTTTTCCAGAGTGCAGTATAGAGCATGATGGTGTGTATAAGGGATCTGCACTTGGCAAGCAGACCCAGGCATCTTTTCCTAGCAGTGAGACTAGGTCCAAGGGTGTATTGGATCTAGTGCATTCTGACATCTGTGGTCCTATGTCAATGGAACCTATCTCGAGGAGTAGTTACTTTGTGACATTCAGAGATGACTACTCAAGGAGAATGTGGATTTACTTCCTGAAGGCCAAGGATGACATCTTCAGTCAGTTTCAAGAATTCAAAGCTCTTGTGGAGAACCAAACTAGGAAGAAAATCAAGGTCCTAAGATCAGAAAATGGGGGCAAGTATACCTCCTACGATTTTAAGAATTTCTACAAGGGAGAAGGAATCAAGAAACACCTAACAATGCCCTACAATCCGTAGCAGAATGGAGTGGTAGGGAGGAAGAACAAGAGGATAGTTGGAGTAGCCAAGGCCATGATCCATGATCAGGATCTGCTTATGTTCTTGTGGGCGGAGGATTGTAACATAGCAGTATACATACAAAATAGGAGTCCTCACAAGGCAATGGAGGGCATGACTCTTAAGGAGGCTTTTATGAGAGTGAAATTAGAGGTGAGTCATCTACGCGTCTTGGATAGTCCAATGTATGTCAATATTCCTTCAAAGAAGAGGACTAAACTAGAGCCCTCATCAAAGAGGGGAATTTTTGTTCAATATAGTGAGACTTCAAAGGCCTATAGGTTCTACATTCCAGGACAGCAGAAGATAGTGGTCAAGATGGATGTCAGATTTGAGGACGGTAGGACCTTTAGGAGGTCACATGGGGCAGATCCAACAATGTCAGAGAATCGGGAAAGAGAGGCTCCAAAGGGTGAGTAGGGACCAACATCAAGGGCACAACCTTCAAGTCAGGAGGAGCAGCGAGATGTTCCTTCAAAGTCTGTTAGGAGGAGGCCAAGATGGGCTGAGCAGACATTGATAGATGTTGAATAGCACATGGAGGCTCCTAGTAACACTTTCAAGGAGTAGATCACTAGCCATATTTTCTAGTTATTTGGCCTTAATGAGCAGCATCAGTGAATCCAAGCCTTCCACCTATGACGAGGCATCGAACCAGTGGATTTGGAAAGGTGCCATGCTAGAATAGTATAGTTCTATAATGAGGAAGGATGTTTGGGAGATATAGTACTAAGGCCCGAAGAGAAGTCATTGGTCACTTCTCGATGGACCTTCAAGATCAAGCATGTTGTAGCAGATGGCAATATTGATAAGTACATATCGTAGTTCATGGCAAGAAGGTTCTTCCAGAAGGAGGGAGTACACAATGAGGATATATTTTCTTTTGTAGCCAAACATGCATCTATCAAGGTAGTTATATCTATTGCCTCAAGGATGGGGTGGAGGATTCATCAAATGGATGTGAAAATTACCTTCCTCAATGGGGTGGTTGAGGAAGAGATGTATATTGAGCAACCTGAAAGCTTCGAAGTGCATGGCAAGGAGTCCCATGTATGCAAACATGAGAAGGCATTATCTGCACTTAAGCAAGCACCTTGCACATGGTACTCTAGGATTGATGGGTACCTACTTGGATTGTGCTTCATCAAGAGTGAAGTAGAATTCCAGCCATAAACTTTTCCATAACTCAAATATGGAATTTTCTGGGTGCTTAGACATATTATTAATTAGCCCAAAAATCTGAAACTCAATTTTCAATCACCTAAAAATTCAGTTTTCAGTCATTAATGATGAAGGGGAGGCCCTAATAAGCCTCTACATACGTCATGTCACCATTCCACCCCCTAGACTAACCCTCTAGGAGTGTTTTAACACTAGCTAGGTTGTCATTTGGATTAAATGCAGCTATATCTCCTCATCTAGACAGTTAAATTAAAAGATCATTGCATATTTTGTTAGGAATTTCAGAGTAGACCAAAATATCTAGGTCATATGCTATACGTTTATTGAATTTTGGCTACTAATATTTGTTGTTTAGAAGTATGTTGCTACAGTGACAATTTTACAATTGGAAGCAAGTACAAAGTGAACACTCCCCCCCATATGACTCCATATAAGGCACTGGTCTTGTACCGGAGTAGTTGGGGATTATATAGGGACTCATCCCTTGGATGTCTAGGAGGTTTTGGGCCTAAATAGCAGGGACTTAGGACAAGGAGATAGTGGGTCCCTGCCCATCCAGCAGGTTGACAAGACCTTAGCAACACTACTAATTTGATTGGTAATAGGTACTCCAACTTATTTTGGTCAAGGTGTTTGCTTCACACAATGAACCTTTTGATCCATGATATTATTAAAACAAAAGACCATGACTATAGATGGACTGGTGCTTTGTACAAGGAAAGGAAAAACGACCTACTCCCCACTCCCAATAGCCTTGGTCTAAAGTATTCACTCCACTGAAATTGCATGACTTGATAATAGCACTCTTTTAGCTGATAGAAAAGGACGACATTTCAAGCTGACATATGTAATTATTGTTTCTCATCAATAGTTGTCTTTTAGTCATGGAGATGAGAGTTATTAAACAAGCAAGTTCCCTAGACTCTTGCCCTTGGCACATCATACTTACAAGTATAACGATTCCACTTTCATGTTTTTGTTGTTATATTTTTAATCATCATGTTATTCCTATATCTTAAATTAAAGAGGGCAGTTGCTTTCCGTGCCGGCTGAATTCCAATGCTACTTGCATTATATTAGAGCGTCCATCATGCATGGAAAAAACAAGCAATTGTGACATAACCATAAATACAACAAAATAGGAATTTGCTCTTTAGATCAAAACAATACAGTTTGAGAAGACGCAGTTGTGAAATAAATCTGGGATTCACAAAAACATATAAAACACCAGTGCACTTATCTATTACCCAATCTCTTCTAGTCTTGGGGTTATAAGAAAGAAAAACAAGAAATCAGTTTCTGGCATGAAAAGAATACCTCAAATTCCTCAATAGATGACAGAGCTTTTCGTAAAGTTTCATCAGTAATTGTATTAAGTAAGGCATACTCTGCTGCAACTTGTATTTCAGAAAGCTTTAGTGGCCGATCAAATAAGGCACGTGATGGACTTGAGCTGTTTGTGATTGCAGATACTGAATTAGTTCGAGTCATTGAACTTGTAGCTATTGCATGGGGAGGTGACATCAGGAAAGCACCATCTGTAGCTTGGCTGCCCACATATTCATATTATAAGAAATCTAAAATACCAGGAAAATTTTCAAGCAAACACAGAGAAAAGGGGGGGATCAACTAGTTTATTCTCTGACTGAAGATATTTATAAAACAAAATAGATGCAAAAGAAGAGATTAATGTTACAAATAAATAGCAAATGAGACAAAAAAAAAATCCTTTGATTCTGATTAGTAAGGTATAGCACAGAAGATTAACAATTAGGCATTGTTCCCTGAAACCATAATGCAGTCATGTTACCTCTCCTTCAATACATGACGACTCTCAAAAAGTTCTGACACATTCCCAGCAGACCGCGAGGCTCTTCTTCGATTTGCCTCACGATGCAGCATTGTCGGTCCTAATGGTAAAAGCTTCCTCAGAATTCCAAAAGGCCTAGGCTTCTGCTCAACAACCTGCAAAGATCACTAATCTCAATATAAATAAATATTGGTATGTAGATCATAACAAAGGACTTTGTATTGAGGTCATTGACTTATTAGAACATAATAAGAAAACTATGAAACAGGAATTGCAAAGATGGCATGATTGTCTAGGCAAGAAATGGTAACAGTAATATGTTAAGCCTCTGAACACCTAAAACTTACCTTCTCTTTTACAAGCACCATTGCTTCTGAGTTAGGGGGGATCAATGGCCAGACTGCAGGTTTGGGCCAGGGTAGCATGCTCAAAGCTGCACTGCTCAACAGTATCTGACAAGTTATTAGACAATACCTCATGCAAAATCAAGTAGACATATAATAAAATGAAATCTGGAACACCTTAAACATACGATGTACTTCAATTAGCTTCTATCTCTTTTGAGTACACAAATTCAGCAACACAGGTTATGGACAAACTAGAATAAACAGTATTTATAATATAATTATGGAGGCAAACTTTAGAAATGAGATCTTTGTTTCTTTTATTATAAACAATTGAAGAAGATCTAGTGTGTTCACAGTTTAGTTTAAACCTTATAAACAGAATATGTTTCTTATATCACTAGTTCAAGATCCATGTAACAAATAATTAACTTCTTCAATTAACATATGCAATGTTCCACCGAGTTTCTGGGACGGGGAAATGCGAGAGCAGGGATACACACAAGGGGGATGTATATAAGCAACCCCAAAATTTAGGGAAATTTTGGGGAAACGGGGGGCATCAAAGTCAAAAAAATTATAAAATTATAAAAAAATTAATATATAAAAATAAAAAATAAAATCCCAACAATATGTCAATAACTTAGTAAATAATAATTCTTAATAATTATGAAATGTACATCTAAATATGATCATCATTTCGTATTAGACTATTATGAATCATAATTATCATTTGACATTTTTGCAATCATCAATGTAAAATTGTAAATCTAAAGTGAATTACTTAATTGCATCCATCATTTGACATTATGCAATGTTCCATCTAAATTCATCATTTCACAATGGGCATTAATATTATGCAAGGTAAGTCTAAATTAAATTAATCATTTGACAATTGAAATTACACAATGCAAATCGAAAGTAAATTTATCATATGACAATGACATAACACTGAAGTCTAAAATAGCCATAGAATACTAAACTAAAAGTAAACATAGAAAGCAGTGAAATACTAGTAAATTTCTCAAATAGTACTAAATAATAAATCACAACTCGAATCCGGTGGCTCAAAGTCTCAAAATGAAAATCACAACTCCAATCCAACAACTCAAAATGTCTCAGGCCCCTAGCTAATGGTAAATATGAATCACAACAAATTGCAGAAGAAAAATGTCTAGTGGCAGTAGGAAAATCTCGGGCAGCAGGGTAAAATGTTGAGCGACAATAGAAGGAAAATGTCGAGCGGCAAGGTAAAATTGTAGGGTTAATGAGAAATGAATGAGAAATGTGAATGATTATGTTTTAAAGTTTTAATTTATCCTTTAGTTTTTATTTTTATTTTTTTTAATTATATAAAAATTGTAATTTTTTATGTTTTAATTGATTAGCAAAAAAATTGGGGGGGGCACAAGGGGACGCTTTTCGTCACTAGGAAAAAGTCTCTCCAGAGTTTCCCCGGGTTTCCCCAAAAAAGGGGACGTGGGGAAACGTTTCCCCAAGATTTTCCCCAACCCAGGGAGCATGGGGGAGCGAGGAAGCACATCCCCCACCCTGTGGAGCGCGTCCCCCACCTTGCAAGGCACGTCCCGTGGAACACTATATATTTGTATAATTTCCTCAATATTTTCAAGGCCAAAAAATTGTTCACATCATTGAATTTAACCAAACAATGCACAAGCAGTTGATATTGGCTTTTAAAGGATTAATGAAAGATTTAATCAAAACGAAAGAGTCTTCATTAAGCTAAGGTGTCCCCACCTTTACACATTATCATCGAGTCAAGTAAGACCCATACAGCGACATTGGTGGCACATCTCTATTGATTTTTTAAGTGCAATAGATACAAGCAAATTTCTAAAATAGTGATAATTACTTCAAATGATATTAGATCATTTTTTAACAATTCCAGTTTATCATTAAGCAACTACAAAATTTACCCTGAGAAAACCCACTTGGGGGGAAATAAACATACAAGGTAAGGAAGATGAACATATCTCCATTGTATGACATGTCAATACCATAGTCCCACTCCCACTTTGAACCGGCCAAGGGTCAACTCTGACTCTAACTCTGACTCAGTATCCACTCAGCCTAATAGATTTCAATGACTTGATCTTTGTAAAAAATACATTAAATATTTATTTTTTTATGAAAAAACATAATTTTAAAGATTTTCATTCATGTTTCCAAACTCAAAGCATTAGAATATAGAGAGAAAACAATATATGACCAAAGTATGCTCATGAATATATCTATTATATCAAAATGGCACCAATGCAATGTCCAATACATGTAACATATAGAGATCAGAATAAAAACACATAACCAAGTAGGCTCTAAATGGCCTCTACAACAAAACATCAACTAGAGAAGCAAACATCATGTGGCTCGAACTCTGAATCAGAGTTAGCTGGGGAAACCTATGGCTCCTCCTCATCATCATCAAAATCTTCAACTGCAACTATAGAAGTAGTAGCACTAGCAAGTGCACGCGCAGTAGTTGCATGCTGAGATAGATGACCTATGTGCTTGCGTCGTGGTTAAGTAGAGGAAGTGCCTGCAACTGGAGTACTTGGGGTTGGGCCTGGTACCAGTAGATCTGCATTTAACTGAACATTATGTTCAAGTACTGCCTCCATCTCTAAATCCAAATCAAGACCAATATCCTCATCAGGGTCAAACTTTGTTGGTTGACTCTCCACTACCCAGAGGAAACATTGACCAAATAATATTGATGTGATTAATTCAAAAGACATGCTTACTACATTATGGATCACAAAAGCCTAAGATCTAACATAGACTATATCATTTAACCGTTTTTGTTCCAAACAGTTTCTCTTCTTAGTGTGAATCCTTTCAAAGACAGACCAATTGCACTCACACCCGAAAGCACTGCAAGTTTGACTCAAAATACGGATTGCAAAATTCTACAATTGAGAACAATGGCTACCAAATGCCTCCCACCATTGTGCTGCAAAAACATGGTTGTGTAATAAGTTCTCTCAACAAATTATATCCAACTTTCAAATTCTAAAGTTATAAACAATTTAACAAAATAAGAATTTGAAAATTGAACTTGTCTACCTAGCTCATCTACTTCCCGTGCAATCTTTGCTAAGTTCCTGCCAAATGTACTTTTGGCTCTACTAAAACAAGTGATATGTCAGTGTATCTCTAACTGGTCACTCTCCTTAGGGGCCATGTGCTCAAGGCACTCAATCAATCCAACTCTAACCTCCCCAGTCAAAGCTTCTGCCTCCATAGCTTTATAATGATACCTTGGGTTCAAAAGAAACCCAGTGGCATGTATAGGGCGATGGAGTTGATTATTCCATCTTTGATCAATGAATTCCCAAATGGGCCCATACTTAGCCACTCTATCCTTGTATGTTGCCTTTATTTGCTCCTTTTCTAGATCCATAGCCTCAGAAATGAAGCCCATAGACAATCTTTCCACATCCACCAACCGCAACACCTTAACTAGTGGCTCAATGACCTTCGCGATCTCTGCTGCCTTTTTCCAAAATATTTCTTCATTAACTTTTTTTCTCGCATCTTCGCCATCTTGTTTGCGAGCCCATTGACATTCATTCCATTCATCATTGGAAAACATCCTCTGCAAGTTTCTATGTTGGGATATATTTGAATGTCAAAAAATGAGTTGAAAATATAGTGATGGCAAGCCTAACAAGATCCTCGCCCCATGTGTTTTTCCTCGTCAGGTTCAAAATCCATGAGTGATTATATATATATTTTGTTAAGCTTTTGACATGCTCTACAACGTTCTTGACCCAATCTATTTTACCAATATCCTCAAGCATGGGGTCTATGCAATGTGCAGCACATGGGGTCCAAAAGATGGTTTTGTGTTTTTCCTCTAACATTTATCAACAAAAACATAGTTAGAGGCAATATCTGTAATGATCTAAACAACATTAGCCACCCCCACCTTTTCAACAACCTCATCCAAAAGCTAAAGCAACAAGTGTGCATCTTTCAACTTATTAGATGCATCAATTGATTTTAGAAACATGGTTCCTTGTGGGAAAAAGATAAGAAAATTTATGATGGTACAATTCCTTTTATCAGTCCATCCATCTAACATGATGGTACATCCTTTTTTCACCCATGACCTTTTGAAATCTTTCAAACATTCATCAATGGACAAAACCTCTTTTTGCAAAAGAGATCCCCTTTACTCATGCATAGTAGGGCCTTTGAAGCCCTTTCCAGCAGCAAATACGGCATCAAACATAGGTTCATAATATGGCGAACGAGAAGCATTGAAAGGGATATCAACATCATACCACCATCTAACTATGTAATCACACGCAATTTCTCTCAATTATTTCTTCCAATGGTCATCTAAAGTAGGTTGCATTTGACCTCTATTAGCTTGAGGACCATGTGCACTATCAAAGGGAGAGGAGGGGGTGACTATGAAATAGCCTTTGACTGTGAAATAGCCTTTGATATCACCCTTCTTTTTTAATTTTACCCTTACACTTTTCTTGAATAGACTCCAAAGAGGGAGGGACATAGCGAAACGGGTTGGATGCATCAGTGCAAGGGATAGATGAAGAGCCCTCATAATCAAAATTGGGGTTGGCAGCGATCATGTGTTTTATACTCCTCTTCCACCCAATTTCAGCCTCTATTTCATTTTGCCTAGATTTTTCGTCCTCAAATTTCTCAAATTTTTCTAGTAACTCCTTCCTAATATCCCCAATTTGTTCTGTTGGTGCTGCACATGGAACAATTTGGCCTCTAATACGAACCAAGTGTTGCTTCAACCTATGAATGTCTGCTTCAACCTATGAATGCCCTCTCCACCTCCCTTAATTTTTTTTATGACAAAATTTGAAATGCATTTGATTATCAATCATCTCAGTGTATGCCCAAGTAGCATGTTTCATTCTAGGAGCCATTTTCTGATATTTGGACTTGGAAATGAAAGGACAAAAATCTAAAAATGAAAAGAAAAAAAGCAACTCTTCAATGTTCATTTCTTTTACAAAAATTACTCTTTTCAATTTTCAGATTTGCAAAAAAAAAAAAAAAAAAAAAACAAGCAAAGACAGAGTTGGAAAGTGAAAAAAAAATAACTCTAGGCTCTAGTCTCCTCAATGTTGCTCCAACAAACCAACTCCTCAATGTTGCTCCAATGACTGCCCAAGAAGCTCTTCATTGTTGCTCCAATGATTGCCCAAGAGACTCTTCATTGTTGCTCCCAAAACCAACTCCAACTCTTCACAAACTCCTCACAAATGCTAACGAGATCCCCGCCCCATGTGTTTTTCCTCATCAGGTTCAAAATCCATGAGTGATTGTATATATATTTTGTTAAGCTTTTGGCACGCTCTACAGTTTTCTTAACCCAATCTATTTTACCAATATCCTCAAGCATGAGGTCTATGCAATGTGCAGCACATGGGGTCCAAAAGATGGTTTTGTGTTTTTCCTCTAACATTTTATCAACAAGAACATAGTTAGAGGCATTATCTGTAATGATCTAAACAACATTAGCCGCCCCCCCCCACCTCTTCAGCAACCTCATCCAAAAGCTAAAACAACAAGTGTGCATCTTTCACCCTAATAGATGCATCAATTGATTTTAGAAACATGTTTACCTGTGAGAAAAAAGATAAGAAAATTTTTATGGTACGGTTCCTTTGATCAGTCCATCCATCTAACATGATGGTACATCTTGTTTTCGCCCATGACCTTTTGAAATCTTTCAAATATTGATCAATGTACAAAACCTCTTTTTGCAAAAGAGATCCCTTAACTCATGCATAGTAGGGCCTTTGAAGCCCTTTCCAGCGGCAAATATGGCATCAAACATAGGTACATAATATGGTGAACAAGAAGAATTGAAGGGGATATCAGCATAATACCACAATCTACCTATGTAAACACAGGCAATTTCTCTCAATTATTTCTTCCAATGGTCATCTAAAGTAAGTTGCATTTCACCTCTATTAGCTTGAGAACCATGTGCACTATCAGAGGGAGAGGAGGGTGTGATTGTGAAATAGCCTTTGATATCACCCTTCTTTTTAATTTTACCCTTACCCTTTTCTTGAATAGACTCCAAAGAGAGAGAGGCATAGCGAAACGGGTTGAATCTATCAATGCAAGGGATAGATGAAAAGCCCTCATAATCAAAATTGGGGTTGGCAATCATCATGTGTTTTATACTCCTCTTCCTCCCAATTTCAGCCTCTATTTCTTTGTGCCTAGAATTTTCGTCCTCCAATTTTTCTAGCAACTCCTTCCTAATATCCCCAATTTGTTCTATTGGTGCTGCACATGGAACAATTTGGCCTCTATTACCAACCAAGTGTTGTTTCAACCTATGAATGCTCTCTCCACCTCCCTTAATCTTTTTATGACAATTTGATTATCAATCATCTCAACATATGCCCAAGCAGCATCTTTCATTCTAGGAGCCATTTTTTATATTTGGACTTGGAAATGAAAGGACAAAAATCTGAAAATGAAAACAAAAAAAAACAACTCTTCAATGTTCATTTCTTTTACAAAAATTACTCTTTTCAATTTCCAGATTTGCAACAAACAAAAAAAACAAGTAAAGGCAAATTTGAGAAGTGAAAAAAATAATAGCTCTAGGCTCTAGCCTCCTCAATGCTGCTCCAAGAAACTCCTCATTGTTGTTCCAATGATTGCCCAAGAGTCTCCTCATTGTTGCTCCAAAAACCAACTCCAACTCTTCACAAACTCCTCCCATATGAGTAGAGAAAAGATGTCTAAACTTGGCTCTAATACCATTGGTAGACACACGAGAATGCAAGAGACAATTAGATAAACGTGAGATGCATTTTTATTTGATATGGTAAACATAAATTATGGTATTAGAGACTTGTCGAACGTCACTAAAGATATCATTCATCAATATTGTGCAGTTGTCCTTAGAAAGGCAAAGCCCCCCAAGAACAGCATCAGTAAACCTAAGTTTGATGCTCTCAAAGCATTAAACAATAATAAGAATATTGTTGTTCTCAAAATCGACAAAGGTGGTGTTGTGATTATTCTTGATAAAATGTTGGACTACCTCCATAATAGCGGGAGCTACAGGAAACTCTGCAAGGATCCCCCGAAGAAGATTTCCAGAAGTGTGGCTCTTGCTATAAAGGCTAGTTGCTCAATCAGCTCATTCAGTCATAAGCTTATAGAAAGTTTCCCTCTTACCCCGAGAATCTATGGCCTACCAAAGATTCATAAGGAAGGGGCTCCTTTGCAACCCATTATCAACACACCCAGAAGATTAAGCCCCTTGTTGTCCAAAGAGAATCCTTTGTCGAAGACTCTACCTCGTCTGTAACGAGTTAAAGGGTTTCAAGCTTGATCTGAGTGACAAGATTGTGAGCTTCGATGTGGTCTCCCTCTACACTAATATTCCTATCAACGAGGCCATCGAAATAATCAAGCACACTACGGATCCTGATACGGCTAATTTAGTTGGTATCTATCTTACCTCTACTTTCTTTTCATTCATGGGGAATTCTATGAAAAACTTGTGATGTCGCCATGGGTTCCACCATCTCCCCTATGGTTGATAATCTATTCATGGAGGATTTTGAATCAAAGGCCTTAGCTTCCTCTCGTCTTTTGCCTAAGATGTGGAAGACGCTTGTGGATGCCACTTGTGTCATCTAGTCCCATGGTAAGGAAGAGTTGGAATTGTTTTTCCTTCATCTCAACAACCTATCTAATTCCATAAAGTTCACAACGGAATTTGAAAGTAATGGTAGTCTGCCCTTCCTTGACATCCTCCTCTCAAGGAATGATGATGGCTCTTTTTCTCATCAAGTATTTTGTAAGAAAACTCATACGGAACAATATCTTCATGCTACTTCGCATCATTACCCAACTTAAAAACTTGGTGTTCTCAACACCTTAGCAACTAGAACTTTAAGAGTTTCTGATGACAACCATCTCAATGAAGAGAAAGCACATCTCCTAAGTGTTTTCTTTGATAATGGGTATAGTAGACACCAATGTAATAAGGCTTTCCTTAGAGCTCGAAAAGGTCCTAGGGCTAAGAAAAATACCAAGGATCGATTTTCGAGTGTTCATCTTCTTTTTATCCCAGGGACTACTAACAAGATTGCGAAGATACAAAGGAAGCATGAGGTGGCTTCAACCTTTAGGCCTTTAAATACCATTTGGAGCTCCCTTAGATTTGTAAAAGACCCAGTGGACCCCACGAATATTAAGGGTGTTTACGTTATCCCATGCTCTTGTGGGACTCCCTACATTGGTGAGACAGGTCTCTCGATTAATCAAAGGATTTATGAGCATGTCGCTAACATCAAGCATGGTAGGACCTGCTCCTCTGCTTTGGCAGAGCATGCAGATAAATCTAAGCATCACATATGCATTGAGGAGGCTCAAGTCATTGCTAGGGTTAGTCATTTCCATCATTGTAAATTAAGCGAGGCCCTAGAAATCGAAAGAAGGCCCAATAATCTGAAGAGATGATGGTTGGATTATTAGTAGAAGTTGGGCCCCTATCCTATCCTTCTAGCTTTTTACGTTTCTTTTATGGATTTATTTTGTTTATTTATCTGTGTAGATATTGGTGTCCTTTTTATAGTATTTGTTGTTGGCTTATTCTTCATTAGAGTTTATATTCTTGATCCTTCGTGTTTTCTTAAACACTTTATTATCCTATTCGTTCTTGGCTCATTTTAGTATTTTTGTTATGTGTTTAATGGACCTCAGCCCCGTATTTTATTGTTGGCCCTGTTTTATTTATTGATTACTTTTCTTTGAATTTAATTATATTTTTGACTTGTGTATATTTTTGTTTTATTTATTTCCTATCAATTATTTTTATTTTAGTTTATTTTATTTCCATTACTTATTTTTATTTATTAAATGATCTTGTCTCCATTAGGGTCTTGACTC
>APFE030191669.1:67515-159494 GCA_000404065.3 Pinus taeda
GCTGTTTCTTAATAAAATTTGTTTTTAATAAATTAATATCATAATTTAAATATTAATTTTTTTAAATAGTCATTACTTGAAATTATGGTCTCTACATTGCTCTCTATTTAAGCCTTTACCATGGTTTGCCTCTTCATCTGGTCCTGATGATGAACCACACTGGTTGGTTCGAAATGCGTCACCCAAAAATTCTCTTATGTGATTTCGATCGAAAGAATTTTCTTAGTTCATTATGGATCACAGAAGCCTGAATTCAGAAAATAAATATATTGTTTAATGATTCTTGGTTTCATCTCCCAAGAAGTTGCTTGGACTCATAATGACTCGTCACATACAATTGCGGCTTTTTTCCTTCCAAGTATGTCACTATGCCAAATTTCCACAACCCCTAAGAATTATGTTTGTAACACAAAAAAATCTACACTGATAGGTTCGATAGGGATACCATCCACAATTGTGGGAAAGCATCCCTTGGGTTCCCGACAAGATTTTGGAGAGGCTATAAGAAAAAACTATTTCAACATGAAGTCCATTGTGAGGTTTTTGATTCTAGTTTGGCTAAGGTTTGATTCTTGTTATCGATCAATTTAGTAGGGTTACTAAGGTCCATGCAACCCACTATAATTGGCCCACACACGATGATGCATATTGTCACCTTGGCCCAAATCCCCACTCTTTAGGCCCAAATTCCTCCAAAAAGGCTATGGGAGTGTTTCCATTTGATAGCTCACCCAACCAAATGAACACTAGTGCTTTAAATGGTGTTCGTGGACGAGGTGGAGGAGTTAATTGTTTGTTGTCCCACTAATTTTCGTGTAGAAATCTACAAAGAAAACTCATAGCCAACAAGACATGACACTTAAATGCACAGGATATATCAATGTGAATAGTCAAAATGAGTGTACTAAAAATATACTAACCAAATTTAATGTTATTTCTATGATTAGAACTTTTGGTTAGGGGGCTTCTAGTGCTATTTTGATTGTTGTATCGTGACTGCAGATTGTAAAATTTGCAGTAAAACGCATGGACAGCAGCAAATCCCCTTGAAAAATCTAGATGAATGATCTAGGGTGGATAGGCCAATAGATGTCGGGTAGATTCTTTAAGATTACTCCAAAGCCGTTTATGGGCAACAAATGCAGTCTCCAACAAGCTGGAAATTGAATTTCTGAGGTCCACGGATCAAATCCCACTAGCTACTATGCCAAGAAAACTTTGAACAAAGATATTTAAGTTATAATAGTTGAGAAATATCATTTTTTTAGACACTAAAAATGAAAGATAAGAAAAGATATTAAGTATAGATTCTATCTACAACGTTCCAAAATGTTACAGCCAAAAAATAACGCAAATCTGCAATAGAAAACTTAATATACCATGAAATATGTATGAAATTAAAGCTTGAAACTTGGTTTATTAAACCTTGACTAATATTTAACTTTATTTCTCACATCTCCAAAGTAAGACAAGCTATTAAAAATGGAAAACTTGAAATACCAGCTAATTAATTATGCTAAACTAAAAGAAAAAATTAAATTTTATATATAAAGTAGTTGCTAAAGATGCCTTAACTAGTACAGTTGTACCACATTAATTACATCAAGATGTTGAATTATGAACCACAATTGCACTTAGATAGATCTTGCATATTGGATAGCGAAGTGGGTTTGGTCTCAAGTAAAGAATATTGCCCCCATCTGTCTTAAAACTGTTTCACACCTTCAGATCCAACTAGGAGCAGCCCCTAGAGTGGTGTCTCCATCCTTTAGATCATTTGTTCACTGAGTATAACCCTTCTCCCAAATGATGCTATCTCCTAGAAGATCGGTCTAACCTCTGTCCATGCAACCCACTTACAACAAAAGGATGTAGTAGACTAACACGAAGTCCATTGTTTATGCATGGCTATGTAGCCCCTCAACAGATTGTTCCTCCAACTACTGTGTAATCTTACTTAGAGTGAAAATATTTAATATTAATCCCTAGTTACAACAATGATCAAGTAAATGCAAAATAGGAATAGTCAACTCACAGTGTTTGTACACAAAGGTTTGAACAATGAGTTCTTCATTATGGCATATAATGATCACTGTTGAATTTATTGAGGAAAGTGATTCCTTGATTTGTGCCTTAATTCAAGGAGTCAAAGTTGAGTTTCTTTTTGTCCATGGTCGAGTTCCTAAAATTTAGCAGTTTCCTTAAAAATTACGAGTGCATGAGGCAGTTAACTGATGTGTTGAAATTGAAAGTCAAGTTCTTGATTTTCTAGTGTGAATTAAATTGGGCACTGAAAGCTTAACTGGAGTTAGCCTCCTAAATTTTACGATGATCCAGTTAACTAGTTTTATTGACTTTTGTTAGCTAGAAAAGCTCTAGTTCAATTCCTTAATTAAAAATTCACTAATTTTAACCATTTGAATTGCCTTTAAAAGGAGGAAGTTTAATCATTGTTTTGGTGAGCACGAGTTGGTGAGACCAAACAATAGGAAGCACAAGGTTGTGCGTGGAGGTTGTGAGAGAAGGTGAACAAGCCTCGGAAGGGCTTGCTGGAATTGCAGAAGGACAAATTCCTTGGGTAAGGAAGCAGAGATCAGAATCCTTGCATAGGTTTGAAGCTTAGATTAAGCAGGGAAAATAGGGTTGTTTTCAGATTGAAAGAGTTGTATTGTAAGAGATCTAATGCTCAATTTTCTTCAATAAATCCTCAATAAGCAAGCAAAGGGTTTTCCCAGTTGAGTTCCCTGTAAAAATTGTGCTGTTCAATTGTGTGATTGTGCTTTTATTTCTGTTCCTAGTTCCACTACAAATTGAGTATAGAAATTCTATGTTTCTAAGAAAACAAAGTGTTTGTCGGATTGTTCTTATCAGCAGATCAGAATTTCACAGATTTCTACATGGTATCAGAACCTGGAACAGAATAAAATCGCACATCCAAGTACAACGATTCAAAGAAAACATCATCTGAAATAGGCCACAGATCAGAAGGAGCCCTAGCCAAAGATAAGGACTGTTTTGTGTCTTCTTGTGACTGGTTTGGGGCCGAGTTTGATTAGGAGTGCAGGTCATGAGCTGGAGAAGCAAGTTTGTGCTGGTTTTGTGCATAAGTTTTGATCCTATTCTCTGTGATCAAGGTGTCCAAGGTTCTGTGTTTTTACAGGAGGGACTGAGCCCTAGTTTAAGGTTGGTCTGTGCTCAGAAAAGTGTTGCAACAGCAGTGCATGTAGGGCTGGTAATTGCACAGGAAGGGAGGAGTCTTGGAAGGGAAACAGCAAGGCATTCCGAGCAGGTTGAAGCCTAGTTGAAGGCTTGTAGTAGTTGCTACAGGCAGCCCTAACCAGGGCCGAGAGCCACAGAAAATATTGCACAGACCGAGAAGAAGCAGAACAGCTAGAGGTATGTTGAATGATGTGTTCAAGTTGATTTCGATGCTGAGTGGATACTGCTCAGGCTGGACAGTTTGTTTGGCATCTTAAGAGCAGTGGGCAGGGCTGCTAATTGGCGTCAAAAGGAGGCCTAAGTGCAGGTCAGAGAAGGACGTTTGGTCTGGTCTCAACTAGAGAATACCACCCCGATCTATGTCTTAAAACTGTTTCACACCTTTGGATCCAACTAGGAGCATCCCCTAGAGTGCTGTCTCCAGCCTTTAGATCAATTGTTCACTGAGTATAATCCTTCTCTCAAATGAAGATATCCCATAGAAGATTGGCCTAATCTCTGTCCAAGCAACCCACCTACAACAAAAGAATGTAGTAGAGTAATGCCTAGTCCATTGTTTACGCATGGCTATGTAGCCCCTCAACAGTTTGTTCCTTCAACGACTGTGTAATCTTACTTAGAGTGAAAATATTTAATATTAATCCCCAGTTACAACAGTCAACAATAATCAAGTAAATGCAAAATAGGAATAGTCAACTCACACAATGTTTGTACACAAAGGTTTGCACAATGAGTTCTTCATTATAGCATACAATGATCTCACTATTGAATTTAGCAAGAAAAGTGATTCCTTGATTTGTGCCTTAATTCAAGGAGTCAAAGTCGAGTTCCTTTTTGTCCATGGTCGAGTTCCTAAAATTTAGCAGTTTCCCTAAAAATTAGGAGTGCATGAGGCAGTTAACTAATGTGTTGAAATTGAAAGTCAAGTTCTTGACTTTCTAATGTGAGTTAAATTGGGAATTGAAAGCTCAAGCGGAGTTAGCCTCCTGAATTTTAGGAGGATCCAGTTAACTAGTTTTGCTGACTTTTGTTAACTTGAAGCTCCAGTTGAATTCCTTAATTAGAAATTCATTAATTTTAACCAATTGAATTGCCTTTAAAAGAAGGAACAAAGGCACAAGTTTAATCATTGTTTTGGTGGGCATGAGTTGGTGAGGCCAAACAATAGGAAGCACAAGGTTGTGCGTGGAGCTTGTGAGAGAACGTGAACAAGCGTAGGAAAGGCTTGTTGGAATTGGAGAAGGACAAATTCCTTGGGGCAAGGAAGCAGAGGATCAGAATCCTTGCATAGGTTTCAAGCTTAGATTAAGCAGGGAAAACAAGGTTGTTTTCAGATTGAAACAGTTGTATTGTAAGAGATCTAATGCTCATTTTTCTTCAATAAAATCTCAATAATCAAGCAAAGGGTTTTCCTAGTTGGGTTCCCTGTAAAAATTGTGTTGTGCAATTGTGTGATTGTGCTTCTAATTCTGTTCCTAATAAGATTGCAAATCAAGTAGAGAAATTCTATGTTTGTAAGAAAAGAAAGTGTTTCTCAGATTGTTCTTATCAGCAGATCAGAATTTCATTGATTTTCGACATGGTATCAGAGCCTGGAGCATAATAAAAGAGCACGTCCAAGTGCAACGATACATAGAAAACATCATCTGAAATAGGCCACAAATCAGAAGGAGCCCTAGCCGAAGATAAGGACTGTTTTGTGTCTTCTTGTGACTGGTTTGGGGCCGAGTTTGATTGGGAGTGCAGGTCGTGAGCTGGAGAAGCAAGTTTGTGCTGGTTTTGTGCATAAGTTTTGATCCTATTCTCTGTGATCAAAGCATCCAAGGTTCTGTGTTTTTACAGGAGGGACTGAGCCCTAGGTTAAGCTTGGTCTATGCTCAGAAAAGTGTTGCAACAGCAGTGCATGTAGGGCTGGTATTGCGCAGGAAGGGAGGAGTCCTGGAAGGGAGACAGCAAGGCATTGCGAGCAGGTTGAAGCGTAGTTGGAGGGTTGTAGTAGTTGCTACAGGCAGCCCTAACCAGGGCCGAGAGCCACAGAAAATATTGCACAGGCTGAGAAGAAGCAGAACAGCTAGAGGTATGTGGCATGATGTGTTCAAGTTGATTTTGTTGCTAAGTGGATACTGCTCAGGTTGGACAGTTTGTTTGGCATCTTCAGAGCAGTGAGCAGGGCTGCTAGTAGGCGTCAAAAGGAGGCCTAAGTGCAGATCAGAGAAAGACGTTTGGTCTGCTAGGAGAGGCAGTATTGGAGGCCCTAAGTACAGTTCTTGTGAAGGACTATAAGACAGTTAGTGAGAAAGTTTTTAGAGAGCTCTCAGGGGAAGCGGTATGACTTACCAAGGGTTGATAGCAAATCACCGTCTAGAGGGAGCATCGAACTTCATAGCTTGGAAAGGGAGGATCATGATAATGTTGGAAGATAATGGGGTGGGAGAGTACATCAGACAAGCGATAGCACCACCTTAAGACCCCCAGAAATTGGCCCACAATAATAAGAATGATATCAAGACAAAGAGGATCTTTCTAGAAGGGGTCAAAGATCGTATAGTGCCTCACATCCATGATAGGAAGAAACCGTATGAGATGTATGATACAATCCTGAATTTGTATCAGAGTACCAGCGATACCACGAAGCTTGTTCTTAAGGAGAAGTTGAGGCGTATCCAGATGAGCAAGGATGAGCCCATCGTCCCATATTTGTCAAGGTTCACTCCGGTATGAGATGAACTAGGTGGGGTGGGCGAAGTTGTATCTAATCATGATCTTGTGAGTTTTGCCTTACTTGGACTTCAAAAGTCATGGAAAGGCCAAAATGTTGTTAGTGGGAGAGAGAACTTCCCAAAGTGGGAAAGGTTTTGGATTGACTGCATACAGGAAATGATCTGAAGAGGAACCATAGAAGGGAGATCAATTATGATAGAGGACAAGGAAAATTGTGCCCTGGTAGGCAAGGGTAGCAAGGCTAAGGGCAAGAAGGGCCAAGGAGAGTTTGGGTCTAAAGAGAAGGGCAAGAAGAAGGATCTAAGTAAGATCAAGTGCTTCCATTGCCATGATTTTGGACACTATGCTTCTAAGTGTCCTAGTAAGAAGAAGGGGGCCAGGAAGGATCATGTTGTAATTCGAGAAGGATTTCTTGTTGATGGCTTGCATAGCAAGCTTAGCAGATAGCAGTATGTGGTATATTGATTAAGGAGCTTCCTTCCACATGACCGAGAACAAGAAGAGTTTCAGCCCCCTGAAGGAGAAGGACATGCAGGTTTAGATTGAGCTAGGAGACGATGGTCAGTATGTAGCTAGAGGAGTTGGTATTGTCAATGTTCAGAGGGAGTCAGGTAATTCCCTTCATCTTAGAGATGTTCTTTATGTTCAAGGATTGAGGCAAAATCTTGTTTCAGTAGCCACCCTTGAGGACAAGGAATATGATATCATCTTCAGCAGAGGTAAGGCTTACCTCCAACACTTAGCTTCTGGATGTAAGAAGCAGATATGTCACATGTGTGAGGGTGAAAAATCTCACCAAGTTGAAGGTAGAGACAGGTGCAGCTTCGAACAACAAGACAGCTAGTGCACATAATAGAGAAGTGGTGGTTGAGCGAGAGCAGGATAGATCTCTCAAGATGGAGCCTTAACGAATATCTCAATTTCACACTAAGCTAGTTACCAGTTGGGCTGACCAGCAGGATGAGGAGGAGGACCAAAGCTAGCATAGTATGGTGGGAAAGAATAGGTCTTCAAAGCAGGTTCCGCAGAAGAAAGCAGGGAAGTCTTCTAGTTCAGAGGGAGCAGCTACGACAACAGAGAATTTGGTAGTCTTGGGGACAGATCCAGTTAGACAAGGTTCTCCCGAGAACACCTTCCTCACTAAGAGGGAGTGCTGAATTTAGAGAAAAAAGTGATTCCTTGATTTGTGCCTTAATTCAAGGAGTCAAAGTTGAGTTCCTTTTTGTCCATGGTCGAGTTCCTAAAATTTCGAAAGTTTCCCTAAAAATTAGGAGCGCATGAGGCAATTAATTGATGTGTTGAAATTGAAAGTCAAGTTCTTGATTTTCTAGTGTGCATTAAATTGGGAACTGAAATCTTAGGTGGAGTTAGCATCCTAAATTTTAGGAGGATCAAGTTAACCAATATTGTTGAATTTTGTTAACTAGAAAAGCTCCAGTTCAATTCCTTAATTAGAAATTCACTAATTTTAACCATTTGAATTGCCTTTAAAAGAAGGAATGAAGACACAAGTTTAATCATTGTTTTGGCAAGCACGAGTTGATGAGACCAAACAATAGGAAACACTAGGTTCTGCATGGAGCTTGTGAGAGAAGGTGAACAAGCCTCGGAAAGGCATGTTGGAATTGGGGAAGGACAAATTTCTTGCGTAAGGAAGTAGAGATCATAATTCTTGCATAGGTTTCAAGCTCATATTAACTAGGGAAAACAAGGTTGTTTTCAGATTGAAGTAGTTGTATTGTAGGAGATCTAATGCTCAATTTTCTTCAATAAATTCTCAATAATCAAGCAGAGGATTTTCCCAATTGGATTCCCTGTAAAAATGTGTTATTCAATTGTGTGATTGGGCTTTTATTTTTGTTCCTAATTCCATTGCAAATCGAGTAGAGAAATTTTGTGTTTGTAAGAAAAGAATGTGTTTTTCAGATTGTTATTATCAACAGATCAAAATTTCATCGATTATCTACACTCACAAATCAACGACTTGAAAAAGAAAAGAATTTATCCTTTTACAACTTCTTTTCTAACAGCTAGTTGATGGCTAGTTCAACCTCTCCCTCAAAAAGATATTTTTTTACTTGTCATCCACATGTCAAAGACTAGGTAAACACTGTAAACTACAAAAACATTTTTTATTTACAATGATTTGCCCACTAAGGGGTTCCACATGGTTCATTTGTCCCTTAGAAGTCCAATGTCCCACTTGCATTGACCTCGAAAGCGAAAAAGATGAAGAATATGTTGAAGAATCTAGGGCATTCAGAATTACAGAGATTCTTCTTAGCATGATAACAATTTGTGAAGTGTTTTTATATTTTATCTTAACTTGATCTTCTTGTCATTATTAGTGTGTATATGTTAGCTTCATCAAACTGCTATCAAAACAAAAGAGACAAGAACACAAAGTATATGGCTTTTTGCCAGGGCCAAAACCTCTCCCTCTTGGAGAGTAAAACCCATGCAAAATTCTTCTTATAGAAATCTCATTAACAAATACCAAGACCAAGACCCCTGACTCAATCTGTCTCTCTAAGCCCAAGACATCAATCCTTTACTCTTCCACTAATATGATCATCATCTGCACCACTAAAGTCATTACAGTGGCATCACTAAGATCACTGAGATCTTTATTATTGCATCTTAAGATCTCTTGTCCTTACTGAGATCATCCTCTTCATTGCTACCATGCCATTGTCATCATACTGTTGTTGCATCTTCACTTGTAGTTCTTCTTGTGTGGGATCATCAAATATCATGATCCATATTCTATCCATGCCAAAGATAAGGTTTTGTATATATCACAAAGATCCTTCTTTTCATTCATATGACAAGACGGTGATTAGATTTCGTTATACAGTAGTCATCATATGCTACGTTCCTTGAGACTCTTATTATTGTTGTTCTTTGAGATTGCAACGGAGATATTATGTGAAATAATTGAAATGATAGATATGAGTCTTTTACTTGACACAATCATGTCGAGATTGATATCACAGGACTTAAGATAATGTTGAGGTTGTTATGTGTCCTCATCTTAAGCCCTTTCTGCTCCATACGTTTGATATTGACACATGACTGCACCTTCAGGTATGTCGAGATCCTTGATTCGAGATCTACACCTTCAGATCATAGATACGCCAAGACTATCAACACATAAATTATGCTTATGTTGAGAATATAGCTTGCCCAGATCATACGTTAACACTGTGTCTATATCTGCACCTTTTTCTGCTATATCCATCCGAGGATTTCTCCTTCAGACCACAGGTATGTCGTAGGGGAGATCTCTGCTCCATCTTCCATGTGATTTTAATCTTCAGGTATGTCGAGATAACATATAGCCCAATCCTTAAGTCAATGCGAAGTCCTTTCTGCTTCATGCATTCGAAATCTTGCTTGATTGCTCCTAATCCCCAATCGAGGTGCAATTAAACCCTAATTCACTGTGAGCCCTCTCCTTCCATGTGAAGAACTCAAAGGAAAATGCGAAATTTTCATCTTTCTTCGCTAACCCTAGATGGCTATTTATAGTGGTTTGTGCCACATATTTGAGCCAACGTAAAAGTATGAATAGTGATGACTTTTGCTCAAGCCGACATGACTTCCCATTTATTTAATAATTTCCTTTTAATTCATTTTGGAGCTGACATAAGATTCCTTTGTTGTTTTGCTTGCAGATTTCAATGTGCTTGCTTTGTTACAAAGTTGAAAGAAAAATTATGGCAACAAGGAAGTCTACCCCTCACAACTATAAAGATGGAAGTGTTGTTTCTCCTAACCTTCCACAACAATAAGGGGTTACACTAGTAGTATAGGGGCCTAACATGACATGGCTCTTTGACATAACAATAAAATCCTAAAGACAGCAAGATATACAAAAATAATTTATTCTCTTTCTTACATCAATTACAAAGATCATGTCATTATGAAGACCGAACCTAGTTACATTTTCTTCAATAGAATAGTCATCAAAAGATGCTCAACATTCCACATTTCAGACTCCAACCACTAGTTGAAGTGGATCACTCCACTAACATTGGTTTAATTTGGTCCATGGCAATTCAACTTGGCCCATCGATGCTTTCTTTGTCTGAAACGAAGATGGTTTGGCTTTTGCAATGGCTACCTTTTGTCCACATAATGGTCCATTTCACTCTCAAACAGTTAATTTTGATCCCCCACACCCCCCAAAATTCCTCTTGAATTGATTTTAATAGAGAGCAAGCGGGTTGACTTGGCCACCTTGGTTAGATCTTCAATGCCCTTCATATTTTGGGGATTTTGGCACATGGGTTTTGCCCAACTAATTTTTTACATAACTTTTGATGTGCATGCCCTTTCCACTAAGTCTTTTGACCCATGTGTGTCACGTCAACATGCCTAAGGAGGGACCTCCAACACCCTAGAGAATTTGAAGAATCTGCCACCTGGATATCATCAAGCTAATTTATATACCACTTTTGATGTATTGCATGTCAAATTCTATCAAGATTTGCCCCCATTATCGCTCCTAGAAGCCCCATACATTGTTGGACCACCTTTGACTGCCATTTTCTTAATGATGCCTTAACATTTTGGAAAAATTTCAACATGGCATTTCACTTAGAATTTTCATTGAGCAGTTTAAGACTAACTTGACTATTTGACTTCCAAGACCACATGCATCAAAAAACATGAACTCCCTCAGGAAATGTGAAAATTTTGACTTTGTGAGACTGCTATATTGAGAATTGTCTGTGAAAAGTTGCACCAAGGACAAAGACACATACAAACTCAATGACTCATACCCATGTGGTAAGATATAGGTGCACCTTAATGCAAATTAGATTGGCACATACATTGGTGATCACACCTACATAATAAAGGCTCCTCTAAAGCTTAAACCATGTGTCTTCTAAGATCCATCCAAAGCCTCTTGATCTTATACAACACAGAGACCACGTACTTGTAGCCCAAAAGGGCAAGCCATAGCTGACCATTGCAAAGTCCAAGACACCTAAATACAAAGAGTCGTGGTTTTTTCAATGCTTTTGAGTTGTGACCTTAGGCTTACAATATTGATAAATGCAAGTTTAAAAATATATGTACAACTACTTACATGAAGCGTAACAATCGGCTCTAACAGTGGGACACATGCTCTACCCTAAGGGATGTGAGAAACCCAGAATCTTCCACCTATCACTTGAAACAATCTCACAATATAAGCGTAAAATATTGGGAGAGAGTCAAACCAGGGTCTTATCCCTTTCTATCATGGCAAAAATCAAGTGAAACCATAATTGACTAGAACAAAACTACATAAGTAGTGTAATGGAAATAACAGAACATTGAAATATGTAACTAATCAAACAAGCAATTAAATAACAACACAACAACAAATGAAAATGCACAAGCAAAATTTGTTGAATTTTTTTTACGCCCTAGATCTAGTTTGAGGCTAATCACGCACACAAACACACTAGGAACCCTCTCCTTTCTAGCAGTTTGCACAGCAGAAATCTTCAGCGGTAAAATCAATTAAGTACACAGAGGTTTGAGCCCAAAGCTCAATTATTTTATCAGTCAATAAATAAAAGAGTCACGGGGATCCTGTACCAAGGATCATGGCCCTCAATCACTAGTACAGCTAGTATACACAGTATACAAGATTAGGGCTTGTGATCTGCTTCTTTAGATCAACAATCATCTCACAAAATACAGAGATAAACAATTTGACTTACTTGTTCGAGAAGCTCTTCTCCTTCAGCACATTCAATCCACATTATCCTAACACCTAGCAGGTCCTTTGCCTCCTCTACACATAGAGAAATTGCTCCATAAAATCCCTTGTCCAATCAATTACTCACATTGATCAAGTCCATTAGATCATCTGCATTTCCAACTCACAAAACGAATCAACTACTCACTGTGACTTTGTCCATCAACCCACAACATATTAGCCCTCGAAAACTCGTCTGAAATTCCATTTGTGAACAACCTTGATGAATAACACTCAGCAACCATTGTTACCCACCTGGTAGACTCTACCCTTCTTGTCCAACATAGATATACCCTTGTGTTCCTTGATCAATCCTGCGACCATCTAGTTCTGACTTCAAGCTAGAGTTTTGGGCTACGTCTTGTTGTAGCTAGTCATCCTAAGTCCTCGTTGCTGCTACATCTACTTCCAAAGTAGGCCTACAACTCTAGGTCCTTTCTTGTAGCCCTCTCGATTGGCCTCTAACACAATATACAGCTCACAACTGACTTCAACTTCAACCCTGAGAGTCACGGCACTGATCTATCTTCTTTGGACAAGAGTATAGGTTGCAGATCAGCCCATACCTTTGACGCAAATTTTTATTCCAGCCCACGTAGGTTTGTACCTCCTTTAAAAGACCCTTGTCCATATTTCTAGACTCTTGTCCAGTCATTGGCCCACCATATCAATTGCCTCTCTTGAATTAGTGTCCAACTTAACTTCCTTTTGGGGCACGTCTAAGTTGTTTACAAACTTTCAACCAGGATTTTTGACAAACCCGCTGCCTTGTCTTGCCTTCAACAAACTCTAATCTAGGTCTATGATTAGGCAGACCCTAAACCAGCCCTCAACTGTCATCCTTCAGTTTTAGTTTACTTCAACGTCAACCTTCTTGATGCACATGTCTAGATTCGACTCCTTCAAGAACAGACTTTCCTTTCTGCGGTCATCCTTCAAGGCCTGTGACTCTCCATGGGTAGAACTCGACCCTCTCTAGGGCTCTTGTACTCCACACAAGAAGTCCTTCTCTATTGTATGTCTAGCCCTCTCCCTTTGGCCCCTATTTATAATTTTCCTTGGGTCACTTAGGAAACCTCTAGGTTTAGGGTTTTGGCCTCTTCACCTTTTAGAATAAATAATTATTTTATTCAGGTCCTAAACCAACATCATGGGTCCAAAACCCCGCTTTTGGGTAAATTTCCAAACCAACCACTTTTGGTGGGTATCCTTCTCGAAAATACCTTCTGAGTTAACCAAAATTCCAACACTCCGTCTTAGTGAGGAAGGTATTTCCTTCACGCTTCCAGCTCCATGACTTTCCTTGCATGCTCATGATTGTCCTTGAGTGAGCCATGACTTTCCTTGCGTAGCCATATCCATCCTCGTATGTGCCACGACTTCTTTGTACTTGGCCAGGATTTGTCTTGCATGGTGCATGAATATTCTCGCATGCAACATGGCTTTTCTAGTGTGATCCATGTGTGTCCTCGTAGGATCTACGACTTTTCTTGCACCACCATGAATGTTCTCTCATGGTTCGTGATTGTCCTTGCATGGGCTGAAAACTCCTTTATCTCGTTAGAACTTGAAGATTCAAAATTCCATAGGGAAGTTGACAATCCTTCACAAACTCCCTCTTGAGTCTACACAACCTCCATTGACTCCTGTTGCTTCCTACACACCCTCTGATCCACATGCCTTCAAAGTAGCTCTAATACCATGTTGAAATTTTCCTTAGGCCCTAGATTTGGTTTGAGGCTAACCTTGGACACAAGCACACTAGGAACCCTCAACTTTATAACACTTTGCAGAGTGGAAATCTTCAACAGTGAAATCAATTAAGTACATAAAGGTTTAAGCCTAAAGTTGCTATGAATATAACTCGTATAAAAATAATAAATATAAATATAATAATAATAAACAATAATTAATTAACTAATGGTTAGTTAGTTAATAATGAAGAGGCATGACCATTCATGAAAGGGTACCTGCCTAGGGTATATAAGCAGGGCCTCATTCTCATTTGTAATATCTCATCAATTTGTATATAATATTTAATATACAATTACTATCCATTATGGATATTTACGTCTTCCAAGTCTTTTGAAGATTACTCTGTTGCGTATATGAACTCTGTTTATTACATTGGTATCAGAGTTGTTCGATCCTCTGGATGCTCAACTGCTGAAAAGAAACAATCTGATCCAGCCTTTGGCCATTAATCCTTCGTCAACCTTATTGTCATCACAATTGAAGAGTTTCACTACACAAAGTTGGAGTTTCTTTCTTTCACCAGTTTCGTCATTCAGGGCTTTGGCTATTAAACAAATAATATATATATATATAAAGAAGAAAAAATCATAAAAAAATATATTATATTATTAAAAAAGTCTGATGTAAATTTTGAAGGAGAACATTTATATATAAAAAAAGTCTACATTATTGATAAAAAATGCATGATAAAGTTAAAAGGGAATATTTCCAAATATCTTTAAAACTATACGTAAAAAGCAAGAGTAGGTAAGATTATCTTGATTCTTCATTAAGTGGTTTTAGCAACCCATGGTATTTTCAAGGTAAAAGAAAAACAAAAGGAATACAAAATCTCTTTATGTGAATGGTAAGTTTTACTTTTTACGTGGAGAAAATTAACCGAGTCAATGCACATAAGTGGACATATATTTTATATTATACCCCAAAGAGGTGAATAGCCACGTTTCACTAGGGCTATAACTTTTCAAAACAAAAAACAATATATATATATATAGAGAGAGAGAGAGAGAGAGAGTTTATAAACAAAATAAAGTTTTTTAAAAAAAATTTAAAAAAAAAAAAAAAGTCTAAGGAAAAAAATATTATAGAAGTTAAAAGACAAGTTGAAGTACAAAGTGCAAGGGGTTACATTAAAAATCGTGGCTACATAAAAAATTACAAGGTTATATTGGTGGAGTCAATCATTGAAGAGAAAAGAATGAAATCTAATTCGAAAATGATGGAAGGAAGATTCTCTTGTAAACGTGGCATGATCCCATGTTATGGATTATGTATATCAAAAGGGAATATCCAAGGAAAATATATTAATATCATTATCAACGAGAATCATCAGGAAAATTACATTAATGTTAATTTAGCCAATTAATTATTAATTTCGGGATTGAATATAATCAAGAATAAAGAATCCTCTTATTTCGATGTCGATTACAAAATTAAAAATTTGCAAGTAATAATTGATGAATATGAGTATGTATCTTAATTTGGCGTAGCAACTATGCTTAGAGAAGAGATTGACATAATTTTCAGATTACCTTGGTTTAAAGAATTGGGAACATTATTTTAAACATTGAAAAAAAAATTATGATGTTCCCTTATAAGAAGAAGATGATCACATTCCAAGACATGACCATAAAGTCAAAATCAACAACATGCTCATCACAAAACCTTAAGGAGATTTCGAAATTGGTGTTCCAAATGATCCAATCAAAAAAACTAAAGGACCTTGAAGAAGTCATCTCCAGTAAAGATAGAATTTCATGCCTCAGAGAACATAATAAAAAACTACTCGAACAAGTCAAGAAAGCTAAAGTTGCAAAGGAGGAACTCAAAAAGCGCTTATCAGAACAAGAAGAGGAAAATTCACATTTAAAGAACCTTAATCATGTTGAAATTTGATGACTGAAAAAAATTTCCAACAATCCCAACCCATTTTTAATTTCACCTTATCACTCCTATTCAGTTAAATGCCCTTTCCCATAAACATACATTCATCATATAGAATTCTAAAAATGAAATCTTCAAATTAAAACACATGGGACTGTCAACACATGCTGAAAATAAATATGGACATAACCAGACCAGCAACACACATATTTTTGGTCAACTTAGACCCAGGCAAAACCCCTTCAATCTTCTTTGGGGAAAACCTATTAGAGAGCTCTTCAAATTTATTTGTCTTTCAAGTCCAGGAAAAATACATTTGTAGACAAAACAAAACAAAAAAATGCAACTTATCTCTTCAGCCCAAAACTCCTTGAAAACCATGCCCACTTTGCCTCGATTTACGTGCCCACTTGAAGCTGAAAATATATACTGCACGGATACAACTGTACCGACTGTATGGATTTCAGTACCGCTATACAAACTGTGCGATTTTTTCAATAAAAAAACTTATCTCGAATGGCGTGCAACTCACATTATTCAGTGTTGTTCAAAATATACCTTTTATTGTCTTCTAAGCCTTGGATTTCCATGCCCAGCTTTGCCCAGAAATCACTCCTTCACCTTGCTGCAACAAAGTTCTCCTTCAGAACTTTTCTCCAACTCTCAGCCTCCTTTCTCCTATCTGCTCATGAAGAATGAATGCAGTGTCTCTCTTCCTTTCCCCCTTTTGTTTCCCTAAATGACTTTTGGGCAACCCTAAGCTCTAATGGCTCAGATTCATTTAGATCAACAGATGAAAATAAATGTGCATTTAATTCTCATTTTCTATTTTTTTAACTCACCCATTAAATAAAGTACCCACATTGTAATTTATGTCTAAAGTCACTTTTCACTTTATAATTTAACATCGACTTTACCACTTATAAATTCACTTTCATTTTATAAAGTCACACTTAGGAAAAGAATTATTTTGGACACTTTTCCCTAGGTAGAGACTAACCCATGGGAAACCACTTGTCCAAAGTACATTAAAAATCAACAAAAAAAAACATTATTAGAACAAATTGAAAGTTTACAAGATGAGGAGAATACTAAACATAAAGCAAACAATCCAGAAAGTGAAGACCTTTTACGTCTAAGGAATCATAACCAAGCCCTAATTATGCAAATAAAGAAGCTTAAAAGAGACAAGAAGTCACTAAATGACAAGTTAGAACGACTTACACAAGAAGAAGTATTGAAGCCTTCAGTCCAAGTTGAAGATAAAGGAACAAATATCGATCTTGTCAATATCATAACTCTAAAAGATGAGAAACCAACAAAAGTTAAAACTTATGTAGATGTTGCAGTTCAAACAATGGAAATTCCAAGTGATGGTTCAGTATCCAACTCAATAACAACAACGCCTAAAGGAAATCAAGAAATAACCACTAACATGATAAGGGAAAGTCCAACCAAAAGAACTATTTATTGACATTCGAATCACAAGAGCAGACTTTCCAATCAATCTACGTACCAATATCACTTAGAACATAAACGACAAATTTATGTTCCCAAGAATACTGAAGTTTGCAGAATCCAGTCCTACGATAACTATTCATCACAAATTTCCAAATATCAGAAGATTCCATAGAAGATTAATCTAGGATGGTTTGATCGTTCTCAGTACGACAATTTTGTCTATCACTCAGAGCATCATATTATCTTGTATCAATGAAGATGAAAGTTCAGAGACAAGAAGATATTCTCAGTAAGCTTTAAGGACAAAGCTTCTTGAAGAAAGAGGCAATGTTATAAATATAATTATATAAAAATATAAATATAATAATAATAAATAATAATTAATTAACTAATGGTTAGTTAGTTAGTAATTAAGAGGCATGTCTTAGAGACATTACCATTCATGAAAGGGTACCTCCCTAAGGTATATAAGCAGGCCCTCATTCTCATTTGTAATATCTCATCAATTTTTATATAATATTTAATATACAATTAATATCTTATTATGGATATTTACGTCTTCCAAGTCTTTTGAAGATTACTTTGTTGCGTATATGAATTTTGTTCATTACAAAAACTCGATTATTTTATTGTACAACAAATAAAATAATCATGGGGCTCCCATACCAAGGATCATGGCCCTCAATCACAAATACAAATATTATACATGGTATACAAGATTAAGGCTTGTGATCTGCTTCTTTACCTCAACAATCTGCCCACAAATTACAATATGACTTACTTGTTGGAGAAGATCTTCCCCTTTAGCGCTTTTAGTCCACATTATCCTGACAACTAGTAAGTCCTTTGCGTCCTCTACACACAGAGAATCTGCTCTATCAACTCCTTTCTCACAGTGATCAAGTCCATTAGATCACTTGCATTTCTAGCTCACAAAATGCTTTAGCTACTCACAGTGACTTTGTTCATCAACCCACTGCATATTAGCCCTTGAAAACTCATTATTCACAATTCCATTTGTTAATAGCCTTGATGAATAACACTCAACAACCTTTTTTACCCACCTGGTAGAGTATACCCTAGTTGTATAACACAAATCTACCCTTGTGTTCCTTAATCAGCCCTGCGACCATCTAGTTCTGATGTCAGCCTAGAGTTTTGGGCTACATCCTTCCCTAGCAAGTCATCCTAAGTCGTCATTGATGCTACATCTACTTCCAGTGTAGGCCTACAACTCTAGGTCCTTTCTTGTAGCCCTATTTGTTGACCTCTAACATAATCTACAGCTCATGATTGACTTCAACTTCAACCCTGAGAGTCACAACACTGATCTATCTTCTTTAGACAAGGGTATAGGTTGTAGATTAGCCCATAGCCTTGCCATAGATTTATGTTCCAACCCACGTAGGTCTGTAGCTCCTTTAACAAACCCTCAGCCATCATTCTAGACTATTGTCCAGTCCTCAGCCCACCATATTAGCTGCCTCTCCTACCTCAACGTCCAACTCAGCTTTCTTTTGGGGCACGTCTGAGTTGTTTATAGACCCTCGACTGGGCTTTTTGACAAACTCTTAGCCTTGTCTTGTCTTCAACAAACTCTGATCTAGGACTGTGATTAGGCAAAACCTAAACCAAACCTCAAATGCCATCCTTCAGTTGTGGTTTACTTCAGCATCATCCTTCTTGATGGACATGTCTAGATTCGCCTCCTTCTAGAACAGACTTTCCTTTCTACAGTCATCCTTCAAGCCCTGTGGCCCTCCACGGGTAGAACTCGGCCTTCTCTAGGGCTCTTGTACTCCACAAAAGAGGTCCTTCTCTAGTGTGTGTCTAGGCCTCTCCCTTTGGCCCCTATTTATACTTTTCCTTGGGCCACTTAGGAAACCTCTAGGCTGAGGGTTTTAGCCTCTTGAACCTATAGAATAAATAATTATTTACTTTAGGTCCTAAACCCACATCCTAGGTCCAAAACCCCACTTTCGGGTAAATTTCCAACCAATCACTTTTGGTGGGTATCCTTCTTCGAAATACCTTCCGAGCTACCCAAAATTCCAACAAAATTTGAAACTATGCTATAAAGGAAAATGCACTAAATGAAAACAAATATCTAAACTGATCTAATGCCCATGCTAATGAGTTTATTCATCTTGTCCTACTCTAATCTAAAAGAAATGGAGCATGTTAGATCAAATCATATAACCAATGCAACAAGCAAATAAATCTATCATTCCCTTGGATTTTACGTTTGTGCTTGGTTGCTAAGCAAAATAGTGAAACATCAGTCCTGTCATAAGTCTACCTCAGAACTTGCCTCACTGGTCGAAACAAATCTGCAATAAGATGATCATCACATGGAAGAGGATTGAAGAAACGCCACGGTTCACCTGTACTACTGCATGATTCTTCAATCCACAGATCAATTGGACTGATATAATTTTCTTTCCCATTGCAAGGGTAAGACCACTCATCAAAGTTATTCATTTTATTGTTAATCAAGAGAGGTTTTGATGGCAGCTCCAACTAGAACCTGCACAAAGACTGGTGTCCTCCTTGGATGCCACTAATCACATGCACAACCAAATGATAAGGCAATTCTGAAATCCAAAATATATTAAAACCCACAACTTACGGCTAGTTGTTTTGGAGAAGGATGTTGGAAGCTTCTGAAGTATGTCTGAATCTAAAGATGTGGTGGCCTGTCCACTGTTGCATGGTTCGTCTTCTTCATGTTGAAAGGATCCTTGCACACCTGAGAACCATATATCAAAAAATTCCATTGCTGAAGAGTTTTTCTTAGATCTTGAATGTAGAAGTTTCCTTTCTGCACCTGATCCTGTATGAGTTGACATGGCTGATCGTAATCGATGGAACAACTTGGTTGCTCATGAGAAAAACTAGGCAATCCAAAACCCCTCAATATCTTAGTCATATAAAGGATCACCGGTGAAGAAAGAATACCTCAGATCCCATTTACATCTGTCAACCCTGATGAATGAATCAATACTTTCCATTTCTTTGTGGTCATCATCCTCTTCAAGAGTGTGCCTAATTATTGAATCCTCTTCCAAATCAGTAGGAGATGTGTCATGCAGAGCAATTGCTTGGAATGGAGTGAAGGATGTTGAATTTGTGCTCTCTGGAGAAGAGGATGGGTATTTGAATGTCCTAACATCAAGGTCCTCCTCATATCCCTGTTCTTCAATTATTTTTTGATTTTTCATGGGAAAACAAGGAGATTCATTTCTCTCTGGCTCAGTGTCTTTGTTTTCTTTATGTATAAGAGAAGTATCTGCTTCCAATTCCACCACTTTGTGAGGCTTAATGAGGTGGGACTATTTACTATTGTTTTAGTGTGCAAGCAATCCTTTTCAAACTGGCCACTCCTTATAGTGCAAAGGTGGGGTCCCAAAGTGGATTGTCCAATCCTCAAAATCCTGTCAACTTATACCATCAAGTGCACAAGTGGGTCAATTAGAGCCTTCCAAAAACTCTCCAAGGCTGTAAAGCCCTCCTCATTATCCCAAAAGTTCCGCATGTTGACAGGGGCTTCAATGATGAAATGTGTAAAACCAAAAGACTCCAAATAGTGGGTTTCCTTCTGCCTTCAAAGGCACTCCCAACTGCCACCCACACCCACCAATCAATCAAGCAAACTTCCAAATGTACTCCAAAGTGGGAAAAGGTGCATGTAACCTTAAAAGTTCAAAGCTGGGGCACAAGCTTCCAGCCAAAAAAAAAATGAAAGAGAAAAAGGCATCTTTTCCCTCAAATTAAGGATAATTGTGGGCTTTTGACATGCATTCTTCTCCATAAATGGTGCAAATAGTACCTCAACTCTTTCTAATGAAACTCCAAAAAAGCACTCAACCTTCAAAATGGATATAAAAGAGCACAAACTATTCTTCATTGGTTGCACCCCTCCCCCACTCCCCCCCGCCCTCAAACTTCAATGTCATTACTCCATAGGTCAGCTCAACTAAATTTTACCAAAAACCATATCCATTTTTAACCACAAAATGTCGGCCCTAGCCTGTACTACAGGCCGGTGAGCCAAAAGGAATTCATACCAGCTTATATATGTGTGTGTGTGAGTGAGACAAGGCTTTATATCCCTTTCATTTAGTTCACTGGGCATTCTGCACAGTCGCTTGCAATTCTGGGCACAACTTCATAAGTTCATTCATTCTTTGCCTTTCCTTCCACAAAACAGCTATATTAATGTTATTACTATATGATCTGAAATCCTGTGTAAACAGGTAACTAGTCTGTGAACTGCCCTGAGATGGATTTGATGTATGAATTGTCAGATTTGAGAGTATTCTTGCCATTCTTCTGAACTGAACATTCTTGCCTCCCATATTCTGTCCTCGCATCGGGGTTCTGCTCCAATTTTTCTTTCAAAGAAAGTGAAATATTTCAAAATTTATCTTATTATTGGTGGATTGAACAGTCCATGAATCAAACGCAAATGGACAAATAACAACTCGATGCTGCCATACGTTATTAGAAACAGGGCTGAAATGATGCCTGGAATAATGCCTCAAGAATGCACCCTCTTCTGTGTAAGCCTCCCACTGTGATTCCTTATGTTGGCTATCGATTTGGTTCTGGATGCATGCTACAGGAGTCTCCTATAATAGTGATATGGCGCTCACAGTGCTGATTTCTCGCTGGAAACAGCTCACCCAACAATGCTAACTTTGGACCTACGGTAGTCTACTGCATCCTTGATAACAGCAATATGTCCCAACAGACATTGTTTCTAAAGTCGAGGGCCCCCAAAGTCTCCAAAGTTGTCTCAAATTCTCTCCGAGATACCCACATGGTTACCCCAACAAAACTGTGGGTAACAGGCTCCATGTTAGTCACATGACCACCTACTAAGTGGAACAATTGGTAGAGCTACAAATACACTCATATCTGTTCCAACTACATTGTATTCATTGCCAAGACAGGCCACACAAGTAACCGAAAATTTCAATGCTGTCAACAGAGTTATGCCCTTTGATTTATCTATATTTTATGAGTCCTAACTCTTAAGTGATTGTAACGGGTTCAAAATTCCTAATAATTCTCACCGCATGCTCATGGCTATAATATGGGGTGTCATTCATTTGGGTGCTACGTTATTAGGCATGCCCTATAACGTAAAGTATTCTGTAAGTCTAGGTCTGTCCTATAGTAGTGCTCTAGGATCTCATGGCATTAACCCTTACAGAAGACTCTCTATAGGGAGGTTTGCAAGTTGGCCATATAGCTTTCCCCTATGGAGTTGAGCCATCCATTTCATACACCATATCAAGAATTGAAACATAACAGACCTGTTAGTGCATAGCATACTAATGATTACAACCAATTTATTGCTCCTTTGTGCACATATTTTAGGGTTGGACAAACCAGCGTGTCAACACTAAAGTAATTGCTATAAAATCAGATGATAAAAAAACAGAACAAAATCTTAAAAGAGCATCAAATAAAGAAGAGTTCATCTCTACTACATGGATTTCTTTCAAAGTTTCACCCCATATTGGCAACTGCTTACAAATAAATAACAGATCAAAAAAGTTCTCAAAACAGACTGAAATACATTTCAATTCATACCTATTACATGGACTTCTTTCAATGTTGACCCCATATCCTATCAAGTCAGACAGCCTCATCAACTGCAAAAAGTATAATTACTTACGTAAATAAATTTGTGAAGCTCTAGCACACTTACCTATGTATAGAAACTGATTTACAATGCACAATAAAACCAAAATATATACATCTACGGCAATGCTAAGAGTCCAAGAGGGCAAATAGATTTCCAGCAAAATAATATATATTGAATCTTAAGCTTTCATGTATATATGGCAACAAGTAGTCGTCAATTGAGTTTAGCTTGGGTGGTTGGGCAGAATAGTTGTTAATAGTTATCCTCCCCACCCAAGTTCAAGTCTAGTAAGTTGACATGTTGACACTCTGGAATAGAGTAACTTTGTTGCGCTCTTACGTGACTCTATATTGAGGGCTGGCCTAGTACCAGCAACCTCTCTTTCCTTGGGCGGAAAGGGAGGTTGACTTTCTTCCCTGGGTGATACCCAATGCCCAAAATATTGACATATTTATTACTTCATTACAACATTGACTACTTTGACCTAACATATTAATACCTAATAACTGATTTCAACTGTTAACAACTACCTAGGACCTAATTATTGCAAATTAATCATTGCATTATTTACCTAACAGAAAACAGTGAGAAGAAAATATTGAAAACACAAGTCCTCTCACACAAAATTAAAAGCTCAAGTTTGTTAGAACAAAGCTAAAAGACAATAGCTGGAAAAATGCTAGAGCTAAAATAATGCTATTGACTACAAGGTCTCATCAAGCTTGGACAATAAAGTTTGACAATATCGACACAAAATTATGGAAAGTTATACTTATTTTATATCTACAAACTAATAAAATATAGAAAACGACCTGAAATTACCTTAATTCGGCTAAGAGAATACAGATCACCCAGCAGACGACAGAATTCCTTCTCTGTATCAGATGTCACCAACTGAGGGTCGAAGTGGTCCATGGTGGCCTTGATCAAAGATAAACAAGCAGTAATTGCCCATATTTCCCTCAAACAGAAAGGTAAGTTGCGCTGTCAAATAGTTCCACAATCAAGCAAAATGTTCATGCATCATAATCATGAAACACGAATATGCAAATTATGTCAAATTACATCACGGCAAGATTATTTACATCTTCCCATAAAATTACGAATTGAATCTGCTAATAAAGTTTTGCAATACACATTAGCAGAAGGATGCAATGAGAAGCTTTTACCTCATGCTGGGACAATGTCTTCGAGAATGAGATAATGAACACATAACCCCGAGAAGCAACCTCTACTGGATGATTCAATTTAAATAAAAGCTGCCATATAGAATATTAAATTAGACAGGTAAATGCTGCAATTGACAAGTTAAGATATATGCAATTAAATATCAGTTAATCACTGAGATGTATGACAAAATTTCTGGAATGTATGATCCATGAGCATGGTCATTTCATCACCACAAATAATGGTGATCTATGTTTCCCTGCAGATAGCTGGAAGTTCAATACAAATTCAAAAATAATTTTGGTTCTGGATCACACTTAACAAAGATAATATAATTTTCCTGCAGACTACAGAAAGCAGTTTATCTGTAACTCTATCAAAATGATAAAAGATATTTGGGCTACAAACAAAATTGCATAAAAAGCATACAAGCCTAGGTTTTTCCCCAAGTATCCCACAGAATTCCGAATTAAAACATGATTTTGTATATTGGATCAATACAACCTATGAAAGCAGACCGTCATCCAAAAAAGTCAAGAACACTTCACATGTTTCGCGTATGCACAGAAAACAATGAAAAGCATATATTGCAGTGTACTTGTATCCAAAATGGTAACTGAAACTCAGACAAACAGCAAAAGAAAAAATAGCAGTAAAGCTCAAATAACAGAAAATAGTAGCAAAAACCCAAAGGTTGTGAACACCTGCACACTCAAGGGTGGATTGCATCTTCAAATCCAAAACATAAAAGGAGGAGGATTTCTCCAAGTGATTCTCTAACAGGAGAAAAATAGTATTTTGTCTACAAATAAGATTAATTATGGAAGGGGGAAACCCCTATTTATACAAAAAGAAGTAAACCCCTAGCTTGTGGCCTGTTATCCATCCATATACATCAGTAACTCTACGATAAAATCTTTCTCCTAAAAGGTATATTTCCAGCCAGCAGCTTCACATGATCCTCAGATAGTAGCTTCTCAGATGCCTCTTGCCCACCCATTGATCAGCTCATCAACTTGATTGGAATCCAACAATAGTAGGTCAGCCACTCAGCAACCATGAGGTACATTAGCCATTTTTTCATACAAAGTGCCCACATTTAATGTTTTAGGCATCTAAGTAAGGATCATGGGTTGAAATCAGATAATGGATCATGATGCTTGCAAGACATGAATACGAGGCCTACATTGAAATAGTATGACCATGACCATCCATACTCAACACCTTTCATGCATCCCCTATCTCCATTCTCCTATCTTCCGAGTTGGTTTTTGTCAGTCACTCATATTGGTTCCCTATTTGCCTCATCCTATGAGAAGAGGAGCTTGGAAATGCCCAATGGTTCATGCAGTTGCACAAAGAAAGAAGTTAAAAGCATGTGACAATTATTAAAATGCAAAAAGTAGCAAGAGATAAATATAAAATCAAAAGCCAAAAATAACTTAAACTCTACTCCCTAATGTGATGCCATCACTCTAGAGTCCAGTCCCATGCATGTCATGCCTATCAAGTAAAACGGACTAAAAGAAAGCATCCCAACCCTTATGAGAAATGAAAACTATACCGAAAAAAGGGTAACTCAAGTAATGCAAATGCTTCCTCCACAAATAATGGTCTTCTAACCCATGTATAAGGCTATCACACCTCTCATGAAGCACAACCTAGATCATATCACTTATCACTCACACCTACTGACTGAAGAGTTAGCTAGGAATTGTTCCTCCCTCTAGCATGGGAGCACCTAATAGGGGCCTTTAATGTTCCTTCGATACCTAAATATGGCAACTTGTATAAGGTTTTAAGCTAATTAGTGAAGTTTGAAGAAAATATTTTGTATGATATGCTTACATGGATTTAACATTGAATATGGTCCATACTATCACAAAATCTAGTAGGCCTAGTACAGAGCCTCACTATGCATCCTAGGTCTTATGGCACCAAGAGATCACCCACCATTGTCATCTCAATGGCCTCTCTCCAGTTGTTTAGCGGTGAATATTACCCAATCTTCTCAGAACTGGACCAATCATCAAACCAATAGATCCCCCAAACCAAGAACCAGTCAAAACCGGTCCAAAACCACTAAAAAAAGGACCAAAAAACCAATCAACTAAAACATATAAAATATTCAAATTAATAAAAAAAAACATATATATTCATATGCATCCATATGAATCCAAGCCATTTATACACAAGTAAGCAAAGATTCTCATTTTATGGTATGTAAGGGTGCACATAACCAAAATAACACCAAGTGCAATCCATCTCTGATCCGAAAATACACTAACAAACAAGCCCTAGATGGTCTCTAGCATCCAAAAAAAATCATGCTATAACAAATACCTACATATCATCAAAATATTTGCCTATATTGGGATCTCCGTCATCAATATCACCCTTTGAGCATTAAAATATCTTAAATTTGTTAACTAGGGCCAAACTCCAACTTGGACAGCTCATATGATTAATTTGATATTTTTATTGGATTCCTCTTTCCAAGAGGTGTAGGATTGATCTAAAGATCATCTCATTCTGACATGTACAAATGGAATTATGAATTTATTTCTTTTATGGACAAATTGTCAAGGTCAACCAACGAACTAATGTAGGCTCAGAAGCCCAAAACTCATGTCTTTTCATCCTCAACGTTGCATATAAATAGGAGCATCTACCTCATTCGGACACTCATCATCACTCACATATCTCTCTCTCTCCTCATCTTATTGGGTCGTGTTGATTTGGGGTAGCATCGAATGTGCTCTAAAGTCTAGACACGAAATTTGGTGGAGAGGTTGGGGCACATGAAATCTCCAATACCTAGAAAGGGTTTGGGCATATTCTAAATAGTTCAAGAGATATTAAAGTAATTAATATTTTTAATGGAGCCCCCAAGTCTAAACTTAGGGAAAATAAAATATTAATGTGGATTAATATGACATTGTGTTAGAATGGTCCAAAAGACATGGATCAGCCAGATCTAATCTTAGTCGTTGATTAGGGACTTAATCTCGGTCGTTCATATGTCAACAGGAAAAGTATAAAAGGAGGCTTGAGGGTCACTTCGAGAACACACCAGAGTGATCAGTCATTCTATTCTCTAGAGCGGGGTTTGCTAAGAGAGATAGAATTAGTGATCGAGAAATGCAGCGAAGGGGCATTTGAGTACAAAGAGACAAAGGGGCAGAGATAGTGTCGGGAGAGCAGCGCAGTAACCGAGTGACGCAGAGGCAGTCAGGGCTCACACAAAGGCAACTGGGAGCTACGCAAAGCCTCAAAGAGGACAGTGTTGCTGATGCAGAGGGCCAGAGAGCTAATGCAGGGCCTCCTAAGGCTGACGCAGCCCCATCCGGGGTGACGCAAGGCAAGCGCTGGGCAAAGAGGGGTTGACGCAGGGCTAGAGAGAGGTTGACACTGGGATTTTTGGGGCAAATTTGTGTTGAGTAGCTGTCAGAAGGTTTATTCGAGGTTTCAGCCAGGAGATTTGTCAGAAACTGAGAGGTATTACTGCCAAGAAAATTCTCTGTTGGGTAGGCCAGTTTCGGCACCCAAATTTTACTATGATATTGCTTAATAAGAAACCCCTCATGTAGCTGCACCGGTTTTCCCACATTGGGTTTTTTAGGGGACATTAGTCCAAAAATAATGGTGTCATATGGCGTGTTTGTTTTTGTTTCCTTTAGTTGTTAATCTGTAATATGTTGAGCATGCACTAGTGTTTATTTTTAGTATTTACATTGTAAATAACTTGTTAAGTAAAATAACAAATAAGTAGGAATAAATGAGATAAAGTGCATGGAGGGTTTCTAACTAAGCAAACTTAGAAACTTCAACATGGTATCAGAGCATGATTATAGATCACAGGAGGACTAAGGACATCAACCGAGCAGAGCAATAACAGCAGAAAATAGTTGTCCCGAGGTGACAGAAGCTGTTTCTAGCAAAGCAGCAACAAGGGAAGGGTGACGCAGTGCCTACATCATCAAGAGTGAGCCGAGAAGAGGTAGCACAGAAACTGAGGCAAAGGGAGCCTCACGCAGAGCCATGCAGTAGCTGGGAAGGCTGACGCATATGGCTGAGGAGGCCAGGTTGTTGGTGCCGGGATTGCATAGAGCCTAGGAGCTCTCACCTTCAGGTTGTTGGGGTTTAGAAGGCTGTGTGAATATTGCAGAGTGGAGCCGGTTAGGTACTATAGTCAAAATAGTACCTAACAGAGCAAGGCCAGCGAAGTTTCTACCGAGGGTTTCTAGCCGAGGAACCTAAATCAGTGGTGCGGTTGCACAAAAAGATCAGAGTAGGGGGCATCTCGACAACGACAAAAGGATTTCCAGGAGGGAAATTAGGAGTCAGAGGGAGTCCAGAAGTGAACTTCCAAGCGGGAAGTAGAGACTCAGAGGAGTTGAACAAAGAACTTCCAGGAGGGAAGTAGAGGAGCATCATGGCACTACATGGAATAAGAGACCAGGATAGACTGGATGGAACGTCGAACTTCGCAGTCTAGAAGGCCAGAATCTTATCCGTACTTGACAGGAATCGTGTCAAGATCTTCGCCTTGAAGGTAATAGCTATCTCAGCCGACCCCAATGATAATGACAAGTACGAGGAGACAATGGCGAGGGCCAAGAGCATCATCCTTTACGAGGTCAAGGATCATGTAGTACCACACATAGCCGAGAAGGAAACGGCATTTGAGATGTGGGAGGCTCTCAAGAAGTTGTACCAGCATACTTCTGTGCAAAGAAGAATGCTGCTTGAGAATCAATTGAGGTCGTTTCAAATGAGGAAGGGAGAACCAATTGACACCTTCCTCGGAGGATTGAATGAGATCCGAGATCAGTTGACTGCTATATAGGTGACACCGTATTAAGAGTTGATGGTGAGAATAGCCTTGAATGCTGTCTCAGAAGACTAGCAGGTATTTGTCTAGAGTATACTAGGCAAAGGGACTCTCCCACCTTGGGACGAGATGTGGACAGCTCTTCGCCAAGAAGAGATCAGACGGCAGTCGAAGGCGGGTAGCAACAGCAAGGGGATCAAAGTCAAGCAGGAGGAGGAAGACGTGGCCCTAGCATCTGAGGGAAAGCAGGAAAAGCGGAAGAAGAAAGATCTCTCCAAGATCAAGTGCTTCCACTGTGGGGAGTTGGGTCATTATGCGACCTAGTGTCCGAGGAAGAAGAGTAAGGGAGAGTCTTTCGAGACTAAGGCAACACCAGCATGGGCAAAGAAGGAAATTTTGACAGACAATGACTGTGCCATGAGTGCACATGTGCCACTCAAGAAGAAGTGGAGAGACATCGAGCTGTAGTCAGGCGGACTACAGGCAATGACGGGCAGGATCCTCGAGGTACCCAGCCTCTTGGATTAGACCTTGCTACAAGAGCCCTGAAGAGGAGTAGCAGGATTGGCTGAGTCGCATAAAGACGGATGCGGATGAAGCGGCAAAGTGAGCTACAGTGCAGGAGTCCCGAGACAGCGCAAGGTTAGCAGGCTACAGCAGTGCGAGAGGCACAAGAGTGTTGCATCAGTGCAAGATGGCACAGAGAGGTGTGCAACGGTGCGAGATGCAGGAAGTTGTTGTAGTAGCACAGAGATCAGAGAGGGAGCACTTCTCAATGGCAGAAGGAGCTTCAGCATTAGTGGGTGTCTCTAACCCAACAAGGAGGTCAGATTGCGAGATCAGTTACTTACTTCTTAGTAACTGAGTTGCAGTGCAACAATGGGCAGCGCGATGCAACATGATGAGAGGAGATGCAGTGCGGAAGCAGTGGTGGGAGAAAGGACCAGCAGCAGCACAGATGCAGAGGGAGCTGTCGTACGGATGCAGCAGTGGCAGTAGCAGAACCATGGACAGTAGTACAGGATGCAGCAGTGCAGAGGATGTTGGGTAGGAAGGCCTAGCATCAGCACAGGTACTGATGCCAGAAGATCAGAGTAATACTCAGTAAGGAGTATTGCTAGAACACATTCCTCGCTAAAAGGGAGTGTTGATTTGGGATAGCATCAAATGTGCTCTAGCCACGAAATTTGGTGGAGAGGTTGGGGCACATGATATCTCCAATACCCAGAAAGGGTTCGAGCAGATTCTAAACAATTTAGGAGATATTAAAATAATTAATATTTTTAATGGAGTCCCTAAGTCTAAACTTAAGGAAAATAAAATATTAATGTGGATTAATATGAAACTATGTTAGAATGGTCCAAAAGATATGGATCAGGCCAGATCTAATCTTAGCCATTGATTAGGGACTTAATCTCGGCCGTTGATATGTCAATGGGAAAAGTATAAGAGGAGGCTTGAGGGTCACTTAGAGAACACACTAGAGTGATTAGTCATTCTATTCTCTAGAGCGGGGTTTGCTGAGAGAGATAGAATTAGTGATCGGGAGATGCAGCGAAGGGGCATTTGAGTACAGAGAGACAGAGAAGCAAAAATAGTGTCGGGAGAGGAATGGAGTAGCTAAGGAGAGTGACACAGAGCCAGTCAGGGCTGACGCAGGGCCACGCAGAGGCAGTCGGGAGTTGCGCAGAGCCTTAGAGAGCCCAGCGTTGTTAACGTAGAGGACCAGAGAGCTGATGCAGAGGGCCAGAGAAGGCTGACGCAAACCCATACGGGGTGATGCAAGGCCAGCACTGGGCAGAGAGGGGCTGACGCAATCCAGAGAGAGGTTGACGTTGGGGCCCTTGGGGCAGATTTGTGCTGAATAGCTACCGGAAGGTTTATCTAGGGTTTCAGCCAGGAGATTTGTCAGAAAATGAGAGGTGTTACTGCCAAGGAAATTCTCTGTTGGGTAGGCCAGCATCAGCACCCATATTGTACTCTAATATTGCTTAATAAGAAAACCCTGAGATAGCTGCACTGGTTTTCCCACATTGGGTTTTTATGGGGACATTAGTCCAAAAATAATGGTGTCATATGGCATGTTTGTTTCTATTTCTTTTAGTTGTTGATATGTAATATTTTGAGCATGCACTATTGTTTATTTTCAGTATTTACATTGTAAATAACTTGTTAAGTAAAATAACTGGTAGGTAGGAATAAATCAAATAAAGTGCATGGAGGGTTTCTAACTAAGCAAACTTTGAAACTTCAACAGGTCATACAGATTTCTGGGCAGCTTCTCTCCTCCACACGTGCGAAGGGCTAACTGTACTTTTCTGTTTTCTCCATTGACCAAGTTGCAGCAAGTTTGACCAGTATTGACAAGGCAGTTGTTGACCTTGTTTGACTGCATTTTTCTTGTGAGAAATTTTGTTTGGGCAAGCCACATTTCTTGGCATAGGTTTCGAGGTTTTGTAGGTTGTTTGGCCAGCGTTGACCACAAGGAATTTGACCGCAGGTTTGACTCTTTGTTGACCAAGTTTGACCGACTTTTTTTGGACTGTTGTGGGCTAATTTGGACTGTTCTTGGAGGCCAAATTGACTGGGTTTGACCGAGCTGATTTGGAGGAGTAATTCTGCTAAGTTGACCAGTGTTGACTTTCTGGTTAGGGCATCCTGTTGACTGTAGTTTGACTGGATAGATTTCACTATGTTTGGGTAAGTGAATTTTGTATATTGTACTCTCTGTGTGTTGAACTTTTGAAGAATAATAAGAAGACTTGATCAAAGGGTTTCCCACATTGAGGGTTTGCCTTGGCATCCGCCAAATATTGTGTCATCTTGTCTTGGTTTGTCTTCTGCTTTTTATTTATGTTCTATCTGCATTTACTGTCATGTTAAAGTGATTGCTGATCTGGAAATTGATACTGGGCTAATAAGAAAAATTGAAGTAAATTTCTCTTAAGCATAGAACATACCATTGTTATCTAAACTTAACATCGTATCAGAGCTAAGGTGAAGACAAAACACAAGCAAGAGTGAAAAAGAGCAATCACTGAGATTTGTTGGACAAGGACAAGATTCAATGGCCTCCTCATCTTACTTTAAACCTGATGACAAGCTCAATGATAAGTCTAATTATCATGCATGGAGGATGTCTCTTGATTTGACTTTGGAAGAGCAGGATGTTATGGGCTATGTGCAAAGAAAGATCATTGAACCTCCTTCAAATGCATTCGTTGTCGCTAAGACAAAGTACAAGACAGGTGAAGTCAAAGAAAAGAAGATCATCAGGGATTCTATTAACAAGCATTTGGTTGCATACATCTCCAATTTGAACACATCTAAGGAAATGTATGAGAAGTTGGCTGGCATGTTGAAAGTTAGCAATGCAAATCAAGTCCTCTTTCCCAAAAACAAGTTGAAGGACATAAAGAAGGGAAGAGGTGAAGATATCCAATCCTACTTCATGAGGATTATCGAAATCAAAATTGATATTCTTTCAATTGGAGAAGTTACCGTTGATAGGGAGCTCACTCTCATTGCCCTTGGAGGTCTCCCTCGTGAATAGCATGTGTTCAACACTACTATCCTCAACAATGACAGGATTCCAGATTTTGATGAATTGTTGACTAGATGTACTCAAGAAGAGACAAGGATGATGGAGAGAGACATGACTTCAAATAGGAATGAACCTATTGCATTCTCCGCTCATGCTAAAAAGAAGAACAATGCAGGTTCAAAGAAGCAATGTCAAGGAAGACTGAGATTCAAAGATGGAAGGAAGGGAAGATGCTTCATTTGTAACAGGTTTGGCCACTATGCTAGGGAGTGTCCTAATATAAGGGATACACCTCAGGATGATGACAACAACAACCACAACAATTTAAGGGACAATAACAACCACAACAATTTAAGGGGCAACAACAATCAAAGGAATGGCAGATTCAACAAAAAAGGAAAAAGGAATGCTCCCGCTACTCAACATGGAAATGGTCGACCTCCCAAAAGATCAAGAAACTCCAAGTATGATGAATCTAATGTTGTAGATAACAAGCAAAAGGAATTTTATCTTATATTTTCCCTCTCCACTACCTCTCCTTCGGATAACTTGGGAAATTGGTTGGTTGATAGTGGTGTCTCAAGGCACTTTACTGGGTATAAGGAAGCTCTTTCAAATCTGATAGAAAATGATACAAATTTAGAAATCATTCTTGGGGACAATGCCACCTATCCCATAAAGGGAGCTGGGAATGTTACTCTTCAATTGAATCAAGGTAACACCATTCATTTACAAGAAGTATTATGTGTACCTGATCTAAAGAAGAACCCAGTATCTATCTCTACGATGGAAGACAAAGGATTCAAGGTGGCATTCATTGATGGAAAGGTATGTGTTTGGAAAAGGAATTTCAAAGAAGCATTTACTCTTGGAGTCAGGGTTGATAGCCTATACCAAGGTGGAGGAAGCCCATTAGGGGCTATGTCTTGCGACACATCTCTTCAATATGAATTATGTCACCGGAGGTTTGCTCATCTACATTATAAGGCTCTACCCGATGTATGGAAGATGGTGACAAGTATGCCCGAATTTAAAGTAGAACGTGAAGGTGTTTGTCAAGGATGCGCTAAAGGAAAACATACAAGGGGACCATTCCCCTCAAGTGATAGCAAGACTACCGAACACTTTGCAATTGGTTCATTCTAATCTATTTGGTATGTTGCCCGTGACATCTTTGGGAGGATATTTATATTATGTTATCTTTGTGGATGACTTCTCTCGCAAAACTTGGATTTATTTCTTGAAGAAGAAGAACAAAGTGTTCACATGGTTTTGCTCTTTCAAATCCTTGGTCAAAAATCAAACAAGGAAGAAGATCAAAATATTGAGGACCGATAATGGAACTGAATATGAATCAAATGAGTTCAATGACTATTGTAGAGAAGTTGGCATTAAGAGGGAGACTACTACCGCATATACTCATGAGAAAAATGGTGTTGTTCAAAGGAAGAATCCTTCTATTATAGAAGCCACTCGTCCCATGTTTCATGATAAAAGCCTTCCGAAGTTCCTATGGGCGGAAGCTGCTAACGTTGTCGTGTATGTTCAAAATAGATGCCTTCATCAAACGTTGGACTCCAAAACTCCCGAAGAAGTTTTCACCAATAAGAAACCTGATGTTTCTCACTTTAGAATTTTTGGTAGCCCCGTGTATTTTCATGTGCCAAAAGAAAAGAGAAGCAAATTGCATGCATCTAGAAAGAAAGGAATATTTGTGGGTTACAATGAAACTTCTAAGGCATATAGGATCTATGTGCCTAGTCAAAGAGAAGTGGAGATAAGTCATAATGTCACCTTCGATGAAGATGTTGCCCTTGGGAAGATTAGTAACCTTCCTATTCCAAAGAAGGACAAAGAAGCAAATATAGGAAAGCAGATAGCACCGCAAGATGAGTCAATGCCCGATGTTGAAGGACTAATGGATCCCACTGATCAACCTCCTCATGAGCCCTACTTCTCAAAAAGGAGACCCTCATGGTTTAGGGAAACTCTCGAAAATGCTGAGAGACATATTGCACCAAGGGGGACATTTCATAAAAGTAAGAAGCCAAATAGGTGCCAAGGGTACTTAGCTACCATCAACACCATTGTTCAAACTAAGCCTTGCACATTCGATGAAGTTGTGAAGCACTAACTTTGGAAGGATGCTATGAACGAAGAGTAAGAGTCGAATACGAAGAATGATGTCTGGGATGTGGTCCCTAGACCTAAGGACAAATTCGTTGTCACCTAGAAATGGCTCTACAAGATCAAGCATGTCGCTGATGGAAGGGCTAGAAAAGTTCAAGGCCAGATATTTGCATCATTTGCCTGATATACCGCCATCCATTAGATCATAGCCCTTGCTGCCTCGTGAGGATGGAACCTACACTAGATGGATGTCAAAACCGCATTCTTGCATGGTTCAATTAAGGAGGAAGTCCATGTAGAACAACCCGAGGGGTTCGAAGTTCAAGATTGTCAAACACATGTATGCATGTTGAAGAAAGCCCTCTATGGGTTGAAGCAAGCTCCCCGGGCTTGGTATGAGAGGATCGACAGCTATCTGATGAAGCTGGGATTTACAAGAAATGAAGTTGATCCAAACCTTTGCTTTAAGGTTGAGAATGATAGACCTCTCATCTTGGTACTTTATGTGGATGATCTCTTTCTAACAAGTGCAGACCCTCTTATTCATCAATGTAAGAGGGGGTTGGCTTCCGAGTTCGAGATGAAGGACCTAGGACTGATGCATTATTTCCTAGGATTGGAGGTCTGGCAAAAGCCAAGTGAGATTTTCCTTTCTCAAGGAAAATACATCGTGAAGTTACTTGAAGGATTTGGGATGGTGGATTGTAAGTCTGTGACTACTCTGATGGGACTTAGCTTTAAGAAGTTATGTAGCAGTGTTGCTGGGCTCGATTTGGGAAATCCTTCTGGATATCTTCCACTCGTGGGGGGCCTGATGTTCTTGGTGAACTCTCGTCTGGACATATTCTTTGTAGTGAATACATTGAGTCAGTTTATGGTCGAGCCTCATCACATACATTGGATTGCTGCCAAGAATCTCTTAAGATATCTTCGGGGCACAATCACCTATGGATTGAGATACACTGCCGAGAATGTGAAGCTCCATGGTTATTCTAATGTTGACTGGGCTAGCAGTGTGGTGGATTGTAAGAGCACATCAAGATGTTGCTTCTCTCTAGGTACTACTTTGATGAACTGGATGAGCAAGAAGCAAAAATTGATTGCTTTGAGCAACATCGAGGCCGAATATATTGCTGATAGTATGGCCTCCTATGAAGTTGTTTGGTTGAGCAGGCTCTTTAGTGAGCTATTTGGACATGTGCTGGATACCACCGTGATCTTCTGCGACAACCAAAGTGGGATTTGCCTTTCTAAGAATCCCATGTTTCATGACCGCTCCAAGCATACTGATATCAGGCACCACTTTATCCGAGATATGGTATAACTGGGAGCAATAAGGCTCCATCACACTGGGACTAATGATCAAGTCGTCGATATTCTCATGAAGCCCCTGGGCGAGGTCAAATTCTTAACCTTCCATGAACGACTTGGATTCGTGGAGAGACCCTCTTATGAGGGTCCTGTTTGAGTTGGATATTGAGCTCTGGAGCTCCGAGGGGCTTAGGGTACTTCGTGGAGCGATGAGCAACCATAGGGTGAGTGGTTCACCTTCCCCTAGTGGTGCATTGTGTACAGGGTGAGTGGTTCACCTTCCCTTGTGATACCCCATGATGGATGAGATATGCAGAGGAAGAGTGGTTCACCTTCTCCTATGGCATATGACCAGGATGAGTGGTTCACCTTCTCCTGCCGATACATCCTACCCACCATGCAGTCTAAGACTCATGGGAAGTACCTCTCATCTGGCCAATGATTTGGGAAATGAGGATAGGGACCATAGTACTACCGATGAACGCATTGTGTACTACTGTACTTCCTATGCTAGGATGTTTCATATCGATCTGGGATCAATGGAGACTGACTTCAGATCAGTGGGGAGTGCTATATACACTCTCGATCATTTCTTCTTCATTATTTCTTCATAGTTCAACAGAACAGAGTAGAGCAGAGATGAAAGGGATAGTGTAGATTGTCAGATGGTTTGGCAGGTGCAGTTCTTCCTAGTTGAGAAAGAGTGTTAAATTTGGCAACTAGGGCCAAACTCCAGCTAGGACAACTCACATGATGAAGCTGATATTTTTATTGGATTCCTCTTTCTAAGAGGTATAGGATTGAGCTAAAGATCATCTCATTCTGACATGTACAAATGGAATTATGAATTTATTTCTTTTATGGACAAATTATCAAGGTAAGCCAACGAACTAATGTAGGCTCAAAACCCCAAAAGTCATGTCTTTTCATCCTCAACGTTGCATATAAATAGAAGGAGCACCTACCTCATTCGGACACTCATCATTACTCACATATTTCTCTCTCTCCTCATCTGATTGGGTCGTACGCATCTCTGGGCAGCTTCTCTCCTCCACATGTGCGAAGAGCTAACTGTACTTTTCTGTTTTCGATGTTGATGAAGTTGCAGTATGTTTGACCCACATTGACTGGGTAGTAGTTGACCTTGTTTGACTATGTTTTTCTTGTGAGAAATTATGTTTGGGCAGGCCGCATTTCTTGGCACCGGTTTCAAGGTTTTCTGGTTTCTTTGACCAACATTGACAGCAGGTTTAACTTTGAGCTGACTGAGTTTGACCGACTTTTTCTAAACTGTTTTGGGCTAATTTGGACTGTTTTGGAGGCCGAATTGACTGGGTTTGATTGAGTTGATTTGGAGGAGTAATTCTACTAAGTTGACCAGTGTTGACTTTCTGGTTAGGGCATCCGGTTGATTGCAGTTTGACTGGATAGATTTGACTGTGTTTGGGCAAGTGAATTTTGTATATTGTACTCTCTCTCTTTGCTGAACTTTTGAAGGATAATAAGAAGTCTTGATCAAAGGATTTCCCACATTGGGGTTTTTCCCTGGCATCCACCAAATATTGTGTGAAATAATTTTTGGTTATAAAATAATTGTTGAGAAAAATGATCAAACCTACTAGTAAAAGTTGACAGAGTGCCTTTGAACATTAATGTCCAATAAGTGACCACAAAAGCAGACCAGTGATATTGAAGAGTATGAATATGAATACAATGTGGGAGCGCCAACACAACTTTAAAAAAATCATGAAAAAGAAGCCTACATACGTATAACATCAGAACATACGTATAAAACCATGGCAAAGGTACAGTGGTATTGCAACAGCCCCTTTGGGCTAATCCCTCTTGCTAATATTCTAACAGTTGTTGTATTTAAAATATAAATGGCTGTGATACGGGACACAGATTTCAGAGGTTGGGGAGGATGTGGTTATTAATACTAGTCATGGGCTGACAGGTGGGCCTTAAATGCGTTGACTATACCTTGACTTCAGTTGGAGAAGGAAAAGAGGAGAACAATACCTCTTTGGAAGAATTTGTAAGGAAAGAGAACAAAAATTAAGCTACAAAGTGAACTGCACTGGCAGGGTGGTCGCACTAGTCAGGTGCGTGTCCACGCAACCAGTATAAAGTTGCAACATCACTTGTGGAAGGTGTTGGATAATCAAAGTAATTATATAAGGGTTTGATTCTCCTTTCTTGATAATTACTTGTGAGTGTGTTGGCTTCTTTTACTTCTTTATTATCTTATATTTCATCAAGCAATTACCATATTATGTGTGTATGAAGATCACAAAACAAGAGACACAAGATATAAGCACATGTCAGGGCAACACCCCCTCGAGGGCAGAACCCAGTCAAGATTATTCTTCCTTTCAATAGTATTCTTTGAGACTCTTTAACCTAGACCAAGACCAAACTTTCCCTCCACACCAAGTTAGCCTCCTAGATCTTTGACCCCTTCCAGTGACTTCGACTAGGCAGCAGCTTTCGGCAACAGTGAAATCTTAGGAGACTTTGATCTCCCAATCCAAACCATGAAACAAAGAGAGAGAGGCACCAAAATCTCGATTTTCTTCCTCTCTATAGACTTCCCAAAACCTGCACTTCTTTTGACCTCCCAGCAACAGACTTCGTACTTCTCCAGCTCTTCTTGAGATATCGAACTTGCTTGAGAGTTGATGCTCCAAATGACTTCAACCTACTTGTATATATAGGCTTCTTGTGGGTCAATTTGAGTCCTTAGGTCGACTTGATCTCTCTCAGGTCGACTTCATGTGGAGGGTACATAATTCATAATTGACTTGATACAAAACTTTTTTACATTATTCAAAAGCCTAAGAAGGATCTCTTTGAATGTACAATGACTCTATAAACTCAATATTAATCCTAGGAGTCCACAATGGGGACTTTGACTAATATAATGATGTCCTAAGCATGAAACCCATGCTTTAATAAGTCATTGTTACAATAATAAAAAAATTATTTTCTTTATTCTTTTGACAAGTACATTACATAATGACTCAAGTACATTATTGAAGACCGAACATAGTTACATTTTCTAACGGAAGGTAATGGAAGGAGGCTTTTGGTGGAAGCAAGGGTCATTGAGCAATTTATTCAAGCCTTCAATCATTCATCAATTCATTCATTCGCAAAGGGCACTGGAGTTAGTCATCAAGGGGGCGAAATTCTTGAGTAGAGGAGGAAAAGCGAAAAGAAAATAATGCAAAAAGAGTTCAAATGGAAGAGATAGCTTTGTTGATATCCCAGTTGAATAAACCCAAGAGGGCTTGTTAACTGAGAATCGCAGAGTAGTGGCTTTCCAAAGGATCGATGAACCCACAAGAAGTTGCTTGCCTTAGGACTAATGAACCCACTGGGAAGCTTGTAGATTGAGAAGTGGCTTGCCTAAGGACTGATGGACCCGCTAGAAGTGGCTTGCCTTAGGATTGGTGAACCCGCTGGGAATTTGGTGGAATGATGAACCTACTGGCCAAGAGAGAAACACCCAAGTACTTGGCGTGCTAAGGAACCACCAAGTGTAGTCTTCAGCTCACAACACCGGTGCTTTCTCTCCGTGATGAACTACTTAGAAAAGTGGTTTCTATGCTCCTACAATAGCTTATTCAATTGATGAACCTTACCATGCTAAAATGAAACTCCTCACTGGAACCGAACTGAGACTGTTTGTGTTGCTAGCAAGAACCCTTGCATGAATGTTGACTGAGTTGAAGGCTCTTTGGTATAATAGTGGAGAACTATCAAGGACACCTAAGAGAAATGAGTCATGTTTGTTATATCTAACAGCATTGGTTGTATTCCCATGAGCACTTTCCTCAAGCTCTGAAATTTGGCTCCTGGATGATTGGCTACAAGAAACAATGCAGTGCAAGCTAATCTAAGGTTCGGTGGAGAGCTGAAGTCCCAATCTTAGTTGCCAGTTCTTTATTCAATACAATATTAGTGTTTACTTATGCGCTAATATATTTTAATGTTACGTACATGTTCATTTATTGTTTAAATGTTTAAGCCTTTGCCACACCTCTAAGCCCAAGAAATAATGCATCAATTCAAGGACTTTCATTTCAAACTCAAAGGCTAGTTCCCTCTTACACTCAAGCATCAAAGGCTCACTACCTGTCAAGAATAGATCATCAACATATAAAACCAAAATAAGGGGCATACCTTGGACCACTTTGAAGTAGAGGTCCAAGTCGGCATTGATTCTTGTAAATCCAAGCTTCACCAAGTAACTATCAATACGGGCATACCAAGCTCTTCATGTTTTGGTAGTTGTTTGATAATAAAGAATATAATAATAACAAGCAAAAGAAGAATCTAATCAATTCAGCAAAAGAACATCACAAGCAACTATCAAGTTAAGAGAAATCACCCTAATTGACTGCCATATTGATTTCTCAACATGGTTTCAGAGCTAAGGTCAGTGCCATTGGCAGTTATGGTTTGAGGACTTGCAATCTCCTTGAAGACCAAAAATCTATAAGAAAAGAAAACCCAAAGACAGTCCTTTAGACCAGGAATTCGATCTATTGAGAGACATCAAGTAAGAATAAGAAAAGGCTTATAGAAGCAAAAGACACTGAATCTCATAAAATTTTGTTCCTAAACAAAGACCTCAGGTCGAAAATATAGTGAAGATCTCAAGTCTGAAATTACAGTGATCTTTGAAAGTCCGAAGTTACAGTGAAGATTTAAGAAGTCTGAAAATGCAATAAGATGTATAATAAGGTCTGAAAATTGCAAAAGTAAGAGACCTAGATTGCAACAAGGCCGAAAAATACCCTCGAGGCAACCTTATTGTCATTTTAAGAATCACAGTCTCGTAGCATTTAAAGAAAGGCCATGACTTATAATAGCCTTTTAGGCCAAAGCATAGGGCGACATCTTGAAGAAGATATAGGTCTGCATTTTTTTTAAGAGTGCTAGATCATCTTTCAAAGATCAGAAGAAGCACCTCAGTCCAATACAGCGTACCGTCTTGAATAGGACACAAATCCATACCTTTTAGAGAAAACATTAAATTATTTCTCTGTTAGTTAGAAGCCTTAGCTAAAAATCCATAGCCATAGTGAGAACCTTAGAAATTTGAAGATCTGAGATAGGTACTAGAGTTATTGTTCTAAGACGAAGATTTAAGACAACAACTCTTGTGAAATTCCAGAAGAAAAGAAGTCGAGCTTAAAGGTCTGTAGCAACATCTAAATCCAAAGTCAAGAGAAGCTACAGGGAGTCACTTTGAGAAGGATGTTTTGAAAAAGACAATATAAAAAATCCTTTGGAGCAGATTTCTAGCGATCATGAAGGACTAAGGTATGTAGTCCTTGTGGTACGTATAATTATTTTTTTATGCATCTAGGATCTGTAAACCCTAGTTGTATGGAAACTCTTACCCTAATCTGTTTGTTCCCTCATATAAACCCTACCTTTTGGTTTCTAGGGTTTGTAGGTAGTATAGGGTATATGAAAAACCCTAGTGAGAATGGAATTGTATGGAAATTTGGGCTCAAACCCTAAAGCTAATGTTTCAAAGAAAAATATCAAGAATCTTAGGGTTTGGATCTGAAAACCCTAGGAATTCTCCCTCTTAGATACCATGGTATCCCTAGACTGTCAAAATCATAATCATGCTCTTGTACTTGTATATTTTGCTTGGTGGTACTTGTCATTGAATGTTGTAGGAACATAATGAAGGAAGAAAAATGAAAAAGATATGTTGATCTTATGTCATGAAGAGCATGATGAATATTAGGAATGACAACTTGGTAATCAAGTTGGATCCTTGGGCACTCTGATAAAGGTAGACTCACATGGAGATGGACCGTGAGGATGATGACACCTTGAAGACTGTCATGGTAAGAGGGAGTCCTTCAAGACAAAGCCATTCAAAGTTTATAGAAGAAGGCAATCAAGGTATGTTTAATTTGTAAAATTTGTAGCAACTCTCAATCATAAAATAAGGTATGATTATTTTGTCTTTAAAATTTCTTTTAATGACTCTCTCATGTCTAAGGTTTTGCTATAGAATCATAAAGATTCTTATACTATTCGGGTGTCTTGATTTCTAGATTGAATTATCCCTTGTAGTACTATCTTTTGTTATTTATTCACCTTAGTAAAACCCTAGCTTTTTAGGGTTTGTTGATGGTATCTAGGGTTTATGACAAAACCCTAGTAGAGGTTGATGTAAAATCCTAAGGCATGAAAGTGTAACCCTAGTTGATTGCTTCTGCTATGATTGTGACCCTAACTAGGTATAGGTCTTGAAGATCTAAAGTTTAATTTCTTATTCAAAGTTTTGATAACCCTAGATGTTCTCCCTGTGATAACATGATAACCCTAGTTTGATAAAATTAATTCCATGCTCTTGTACATATATATTTGTGTGCTTGGTTGTACTTGCTGTTGAGATTTGCAAGCACATAGTTTGCTAGAGGTTGTAAAAATGTATATCTACCTCATCATATTTGAGGATGACCTTATGATGATTGTTGTCACTCAGATTGTACAGGCATTGCGACAATGACTCAGGTCGAGGGTTGTCACATTGATTCCCGACCTCTTCGTTCTAGTTATCTCCCAACAACAATGTATGGGGAGTAGTCCTTATGGAAATATGAAGACGAAGTACAAGTTGGCAATGAATGAGTCTGGGAGACACGATCAAATGGCCTACCTACTTGGTTAATTTTAGCAAAACTTAATGATTAGATTAGATTTTAATGTGAGGCCAATGCCTTATGGAGTCAACTTCTTGCTTATTACCAATTAAATGCCATGTAACCAGACGAACAATCATTGCATGGATGCTTCACTAACTTAAATGAAATACAAATCTTACCAGCTAGGTGAAATGCACAGTCTTCGTTGATTTTAAATTAGATGCCTATTCTAAATGTAAGCTTACTCTTAACTGTTTTGGAACTAGTCTTTAGAGTAGGTTGTGGGATGGAAGCCAACGGAAAGCAAGCAAAGGCTTGATTAACGATACCCCCTGTGTTCCAACCACTCGATGCCTCCAGCGCTGCAGAAATTGTGGCTCTGACAACTGCAAGGTCACTGTGTTAACCACTAGAAAGCCATTAAGTCCCTCAAACTAAATTGACGAAGGGTGGCCCTAACTATCTATCAACCAAGCTTACGCTTGGAGGTAAATTATTAAGTGAAAGAATAGCTTAGAATATAAGGATTATGAGTGATTCTTAGGTTAAGATTGCTTAACATTTAAGTACTCTAGTTATGATAAATTTTGTGACAAAAATACTCAATCAATGAATGGAATGACAACCTCAACAACATGGCCATCACCTTGGTTCCTACAGGTTCTATAAGCCTTCTTCATCATATAGGAACTCATGATTGTCCCAACCCCTAGTGGGCGATGAACCGCCCCACCTTAAAAGGGGGAATTCACTGTTATATCTTATACACCATGCTCTAACCCCTTGAGCCCTGAGCAGTTAATCCAAGAAAATCATAAAAAGGCAAAAGGCATATAAAGAAGGGTGGAAAAATCAATGTCGGGGCAAATCACGTACCATGATTGCTCCCTCTTATACGTTATAAGCCCAATTGTGGGCTTCCCTCTTATTAGCTACCCTTGCACCCCAGCATGTGACCCAAGGTTGCCCCTTCTCATCCCCTACTTCATTCACCTATCTGTCACATGCCACCACCTTTTGAAGGATGTAACTTGACTATATTATCCCCTTTAGAAGTAGAAACCACCTAACAGGGTTATTGGTTAACCCCATTTGGAGTTTAGGAGACATTGGCACATCCCGAAGCCCATTATGGAAGGGCAGACCATTATGAAGTCCCCACCTGTAGTCCATGATTGGTAAGCTCATTTACTCTATTTCTCTAATGACTGCTTGTGCTGGAAGGCTAGGGGATGCATTGAATCTTATGCAGAATTGCATAAGGTCTCCATTTTGGGTTTGGTCTCCCTATACAGTGTCCTAATCCTCTAGAGAGCTACATTGGCACATGTAGGGTGTGCGTTGAGAGCCATGGGCCTCCACAGCAGCACACAGCACTCCATGTCTAGGGTAAGAAATTATTTCTTTGATCCTTTTCTCCACCTTGTCTAGGGTAAGAATATCATTAGTTGCTACATACTCTCCTCATACCCTAGACTGGGTCCACTTGGCCCCATGTGGTCCCGCACCTTTGAAAAATCATTCCTCAAGAACCATCTAAGATACCAATTCTAGAAAGGATTTTAGGGACTAGGGAACTCCTTCACAAGTCTTTTCCCATAAGCCTAACCCTCAAATCCTCTTTTCCTTTCCCTAGACTACATGGTACCTTGCTTAGAAAGCAAGCAAGCTTTGTCCTTTAAAATCCTCTAGGAAAGGATTTATTTGGGTCACTCATATCCATTGACTTATCCTTCATAGGTGGCTCTATGCATATCGAGTCTCCTCCCATCAATGAAAGTCATAAATAGAAGTGAGCCTTAGCTGAGGTGACAGTTGGCTAAGTCTCCATTTGTTTCCTTTGGCCTAGCATTTGCCCTTTAAGGATCCCCCTTAGGTCCCCTACAACTTTGAGTGGTAATAGGCTCCACAACGGCTACAACCTAAGGGAAAAGGCCTTGGAGGCCTACCGCAAGCCCTTAAGGGTTGCGGCTTGGGAGGAAGGAGGTAGGAGAAGGCTAGGCAGAGGCAGGGAAGGGGGGTCGAGGGGAAGGGAAGGCCTAAACAGGCCTGCGGCAAGGGAGAAGAGGGGCGGAGGGCAGGCCAAGGCCTAATTAAGCCTGCGACAGGCCTAGGAGGGAAGGTCGAGGGCCTTAAGCCTTATGGCCAGACCTCAAAGACCTTAAAGACCACATGGACATGGAAAAAAGGGGAGACAACAAGGGTTATAGGGTTGGAAGGCTAGGGTTGATGGCCACGATAAGCCAAGGCCTCAAAAAAATTCAAAACCCTCACAAAATTGAATTTTTTCTTCAGATCTTCAATATTTGCCCAAAAATTCTTGATGGAGGCCCTACAAAAATTTCTATAGACTAGATCTTCCCCTCAAGAGCCTAGATCTAGCTCTAATCTACCAAATCTTATTGAATCTCACCTGCACAAATAAATTTACAACTTCCCAAAACCCCAATATATACAAAAAAATTCAAAATCCCAAAACCCCAAACCCCAGCTGCAAAACAAGGGTTAGAAAATAGAATTTATTTACAAAAAAATATTTACAAATTATACAAATGTACAATGCTTGAAAAGATTTTTTGAAAAAAAAATTAAATAAAATTTTGATGATGGCTAGATGTATTTTTGAAAAATAGATGTTGACCACCACCTTAGTGAATTAAGAAAACAATATAAAACATCTAAAGTCCAAACAAGGTCAGCTTGTGCCCACAGTCTATGAACTTGGAGCCCAAGGGTCGGGGAACCTGCAAACTCTATATATTTCTCAAGAACAAATTTTTAGAACATACAATGAAAAAAATCACCTAAGGTAAGCCCACAACTTACCAATAGAATGTTCCTATCATCTACAAATGAAATAACGATTCAGATTATATTAAAGCATAATACAGGAACGCGCATACCTAGCACATAACACAGATCAATGAGACAAAGACACCATGAACTGCACCCCAAAGTTTTTTATTATGATATTCAAAAGTTCCTAGCTAGACAGTGGCCTCCACCAGCGTTGCAAAATTACATCAAAGTCAAGATCATCGTAAGATGAAAATAGAAGCAAAAAGCCTTCTATTTATAGAGAAATTCCTCTAGGTGGAAAATAACGACTAGTTGGCTTGATCCTGTTATGAATATAATTCATAACAAGTAAATAATTAAAATAAATGTAAATATTAAATAATCAAATATTGATTATGTTAAATAGTCATTAAGTTAAGTGAAAAGGCATGTCTAAAAAACATGGCTAGTCACTAAAGAACACCTGCTTAGGTATATATATGCAGGTCCTCATTGTAACATTTATCACTTATACATTTTATATATATAATAAATTATTATTATCAAATACCTCGTGTATTTTTACATTGAAGTCTACAAGCTATCGGATTTTATGCTTCAGAGGTATTAGAGCTCCATGGCACACAATATAATCATGCGGGTCTTTGAACGTTGTTCGCTGCACAATGTGCCATTACATTCACGTCCTGAATGCATTGAGCAATTTAGTAAAATTCAAGATGCATTTCAACGATTAGAAAAATCATGTGCAGAAGTTTCAACACGTCTAAAGAAAAGCTATGAAGAGGAAAACGATAGTGATAGTGAAGGAACAAAACAAGGTGAAGCATTAAATAATTATAATGTTGAAGATGAAGCTAATGTAGATCAAGATGATTATTCCGATGAAGTTGGTCTTGATATCGATGAGAATGACATGGATCAAGATGATGATCCAAATGAAGATGATGTGGATGAGGATTACCTTGAGAAACAATGAGATTTACAATATCATAGCAATGAACAAGATATGCCGAGCAAGGTTTCACAGGCAGAACAACATCATAATGCATTGAATTTCTCAGAAGGCTTAGCTCTTGAAAATGATTCTGAACTTGATACTTCTCTTAGTCTTCAGCCAGATGCCATTCTCAAACAGAGTAAAATGAGTTGTTGAAAATAACAACAAGAAATGCTATAAATAGCATCTCAAGATATGCTCCAACTTTGTTGGAAATAGCAAAAAATAGAAATGTTAAAAATAGCATTTCGAGATAGATTCCAATTTTATTTAGTCCCTGAATTAAAATTCGAGTTTAGTCTCACTAGTTGTTTGAAAAATAATTAATTAATTCATCTTGAGTTAATTAGTTGGAGAAATTCAAACATGAAGTCTTTGTGAAGACATGCAATAGTTATCCCTTTGATTGAGAAAGTTATCATTTAATTAAGGAAATAAGGATGAGTTGTATTTGAGTTGTAATTAATTAGCTCAGTTAATTGAGTTAAGTCCAGTTAAATTAGTTCCAAACAGTTTGTGGAACTAATTGTGAGTTCAATCAGTTAATGCATGCATGCGTGCAACTAGTGTTCTCCGGATAACTGAATATTCTCTCATAAATAACTCATGCATGCCAGTTCAGAGAAAGACCCAGTTGAGAATAAAGGAAGGGACAGTGTACTATCAGTTGAAGGAATTTTCCTATAAAAGAAACTCATCCATGCAGAAGGAATTTATCTCCTTTAGGATTGTGCAATTATTTAAGAGGTCAGTGTTGTGTGTGAGGTGAGAATCACACAGGTTGCAGCTGGAGGACCCAGGAGAAACTGTGCAAGGAAATAGGAGGCTTAGAGGACTGAAGCAAGGCATATGTGTTGTCTATTTTGTCTATGAGCAACAGAGGGATTATACTAAGAGCTGGATAGCTTGTAAGCTAAAGCTTTGTGTAATCCGCAAATATTTCCACTTGTATGATAAGATAGAGATCAGGGTTTTTAGTTGAGGCTTTCCCCAGAATATTCTTCTATGTTTCATGTGTATGATTTCTTCTTCTTTGTCATATGATCTAGCTCAAATTTATTAAGCTTCTGCAAAGTTTGATTGTAGAAGTAAATCTAGTATTTTGCTTTAGTATATTGCATTCTCAGGTGATCTATAGTGGGAAATTTCTACATGGTATCAGAGCCAAGTTTATCAGAGCAAAGGTGATCATAGATGTGAACGGTATACGAAGAAGAGAAATCGAAGTAAAAAATAATTGGGCTGCGAGTTTGCAGAGCAGATCTGAAAATTTTTGTGCAAAATTTTCAAAAACAAATAGCAAATCTAGATTCCTTGCGGAAAAAAACCCAAATTCAAAAAAAAAATTGGCTGAATCAGAGTTCGGATGAGGGAGATATCGCTGATTTAAAATCAGCTATTTTTCCAGAAAATTTCGTGACGGCGGGAAAGATGAAACAGATTGGTGTGCTAACCAAGAACCTGTATGCACTTGAGGTACAAGATGCATGCAAAGCCTTGAGGGGTTGTACTGAGAGCTGGATAGCGTGTGAGCTAAAGCTTTGTGTAATCCGGAGATATTTCCACTTGTAGGATAATACAGAGATCGGGGTTTTTAGCTGAGGCTTTCCCTAGAGTATTCTTTTGTGTTTCATGTGTATGATTTCTTCTTCTCTATTATATGTGTTTTGATTGATCTAGCTCAAATTGATTAAGCTTCTACAAAGTTTGATTGTAGAAGTAGATCTAATATTTTGCTTTAGTATATTGCATGATCAAGTGATCTACAGTGAGAAATTTCTACATTATGCATATATCAATAAGAGTGTTTTAATGTCAGAGGAATTGGTAGCTGAAAAGGAACTAAATCTATCCATGGCACTTTCAGGAGGAGCTTGTGAATCAGTTACTAACATTTCTTGTGTTGATACCTAAGATGTTAGACACTTGATAAAGAAACCTTCAGATTTCCATTTGGCAAAAGATCCTCCCTTGCAAAGAGACAGTCACTTAGATAATAGTCTGATTGATGACAATGTCAATATGTTTGATAAAACTAAGTCCTCCCCTGATTGTAAGCAAGAGAAGGACCCTGCACAAGGTTTTTGAACCAAAATTTTAGAAGAGGTTATGTCAAAAACAAATTATGATGAGAATGTAGATGATCTTACAAACATAGATGACTATGAATACATTGATGAAGAGGTGAAAATTATTGATTCAGATGATAAAAGGGAAGTGGAAATGGTTGATTCTGACAATGGTGATGAAGAGGAAAATGAAACGAATGGGGGGAATGATATGAATTCATACCGTAAAAGTGGAGGAAACAATGCTATTTATGGTGAAAGGGAAGATATCAAAATTGTTAATTTAGAGGGAGATAAGGAAGTTGTGAATATAAATGATAGGGACATTGAAAGGGACATTGAAGTTGTGAATATAAATGATAGGGACCTTAGGTTGCGTGCATGTATGATGGTACTTGGAAGGACATCTTGGCCTAGGTAGTGAGATCTCAGTTATAGTTTGGCCTTGATGATGTCTAGATCCCGGTGTGGGAGGGTATCTTGGTCTTATGGAGCTCTTTTTTTAGTGTTTAACCTTGATGATACCTAGATCCTTGTAAGGGTTGGTGTCTTGGCATAGAGGCCTAGATGATATCTATATCCTGTTGGATTGATACCAAATTTGTAGCCTGATGGTACCTATATTGGCAAGTTGCCTTGATTCCACCTTAGTCCCTATTGATTCGATGTCTTGTCAGGTAGCCTTAATGACACTTGATTGATACCCAGGTAGTTTTTGGCCTTGATTGTATCTAGCATTGTATATGTTGTTGTACTCTTCTTAGAACACTTCAAATTGAGGGCATCCTTGTACTAGTTGACCAATTATGAATATCTCCCTGGTTAAGAGGGAGTGTTGAAAATGTAACTAGTATCAGTCTTCATAATTGTTGTCTAGATCGTGACTTGATGTAATTCTTATTTACTTGTCAAAAGAGAAGAAAAGAAAAATTATTCAAACAAAATTATTTTTATAGGCATGGGTTCCATGCTCATTTTATTATGCTTATAGGTCAAAGCACCCATTGAGTGCTTATAGGTTTGTATCTTGAGTCATAGTCCCTATCATCATGTATTAGACCTTTCTTGGGCTTCTTATGTCAAGAAAGAAAAATATTTTTTGTGTCAAAATTGTGTCTTGTCCCTCCACCAAGTCAACCTAGCTTCCTATCAAGTCAACCTCAATGAAGGAGTTCTGTCCCCCTTAAAGACTATATATTAGCAGAGCATTCCACCTATTGTGGGATCTCACTATCTCATACTCGACTTGCAAGTCAAGAACAAGAAGAAGGTGCAATGATGAGGAGAAGAAGAGAAAAATTCAAGCGAAGGTGAATAGCATTTCTATCCAAAAAGGAAAGACCAAAAACTTACCTTATAACAGTGCACACGTGTGAAAATCTAACGCAGAAGTACAAGTTGCAGGGACAATTGTTTAGGCTGAATGTTTCAAGACTCTAATTTGGAGGAGATTTACTTTGTTTAAGATTGACTTTGGATGGCATAAAGCTTGTTGACTTGTGCATCTTTGTCTTGATGAAGGAAGAATGGTTGGAAGGCTGACTTGGTGGATGGAGGAGGTCTTGTCGTTGGTCCAATGGTCTTGGTTGTCTCATTTTGAATTGGTTCTTAAAGAAGAAGAGAATTTTGATAGGGTTTTCCCCTTAGAGAGGGGTTTTTCCTGAATGAGTGCCTACATCTTATGTCCATTTCTCTTTGATGATCTTCAAGTTTTAGTATTTGTTTGATGATAAAGAACATAATAATGACAAGCAAAAGAAGAATCTAATCAAAGAAGTAAGAGAACATCACAAACAACTATCAAGTTAAGAGAAACCACCCTAATTGGTTGCCATATTGATTTCTCAACATCTTCCTGGCAAACGGATCATATGGAGGAGGATCTAAGGGGGTCCACAGGTTCCATGGGATCATCAGCAACATCTTTTCCGACTCAGGCACAGAAGGACCTTCTAGTAGGCCCTTGTCATCATCCTTCTTCTCAACAAGAGGAGGAGGAATGTCCCTTACTTTTCCATGGGTTTCATCTTCATCGAATGTCACATCCATGCTAAATTCAATATTCCCTTGACCAGACATATATTTTAAAAGCTTTAGAATTATCACAGTACCCAACAAATGTACCTTTCTTTCCAATGGCTTCCAACTTGTTCCTTTTGTGCTTTGGCATATGAAAATATACGAGGCAACCAAAGATTCTTAAATGACCAACATCAGGCTTGATACTTGTGAACACTTCTTCGGGTGCCTTGTCACCCAGGCCTTGATGAGGAGTCATGTTTTGAAAATACACTGTTGTATTAGTGGATTTTCCCCAATGGAACTTTAGCAACTTTTGATCATGCAACATGGCTCGGGCAGCTTCCATGATGGTTCTATTCTTCCTTTCAACCATGCCATTATGCTCAGGATTATAAGGTACAACGGTCTCCTTCTTGACTCCAGCCTTCCTACAGAAGTCAATGAACTCATTAGAAGTATATTCTCCACTATTATCAGACCTGGAGACCTTGATCCTTTCCCTTGTTTGATTCTCCATCAATGCCTTGAAGTCCAAGAATATCTCAAATGCTTCGTCCTTGTGCTTCAAGTAGAATATCCAAGTCTTCAAGGAGAGGTCATCCACAAAGATTATATAACATAGATAGCCACCAAAAGTTTTTACCAACATGGGTCCACAAAGATCAGAATGAATGAGTTGTAAAATATCATTGGTCCTGCTTGTTGGAGATTGTAACCATGTTCGATCATCATTAATGTACTTGAGTCATCATGTAATGTGCTTTTCAAAAGAATAAAGAAAAGAATTATTATTATTATTATTGTGACTTATTAAACCACGGGTTTCATGCTTGGGTCACCTCGTTTTAGGTCAAAATCCCCATTGAGGACTTCTAGGAGTTATTCTGAGTCTATAGAATCATTGTACATTTAAAGAGACCCTTCTTGGGATTTTGAATCATGTAAAAAGGTTAAGTATTGAGTCAAATACGAATTATGTAGCCTCCACACCATGTCAGCCTAGAAGAAGATCAAGTCAACACAAGGACCCTGTTCCACCTCACAACAACCCTATAAAAGCAAGTTCATCGAATTCATTTGGAGCATCATTCTCACACACAAGTTTGAATTCTCTTGTAGCTAGGAAAAAGTGCAAAATTCTCTTGTAGCTGGGAAGAAGTGTGAAGTTCTCTTGTAGCTGGGAAAAGGTGTGAAATCTGTTATCAAGAAGCCGAAGTGAATGCAAGTTTTGGGAAGTCTAAGGAGAAAAGAATAATCGAAATTTTGGTGTTTCTCTTCCTCTGTTTCGTGCTCTGGATTAGAAGATCAAAGTCTTCCAAGTTTGTCTGTTGCCGAAAGATACCAGTTGCGGTAAGTTGTTGCCTAGTTGAAGTTGCTGGAAAGAGGTCAAAATTCTGGGAGGCTGACTTGGTATGGAGGGAAGGTCTGGTCTTGGTCTAGGGTAAAGAGTCTCAAAGAATACTATTGAAAGGAAAAATTATCTTGACTATGTTTTCCCCTCGAGGGGGTTTTGCCCTGGCATGTACCTACATCTGGTGTCTATTGTTTTATGTGCTACTGCTTTTGGTAATTGCTTGATGAACTAAAGAAAGAAGATAAAAGAATCGTAATAATAAGAAACATCACAAGTAATTATCAAGAACAATAAAATATTTCTGCCTTTCTGATTTTCTAACATGGTATCAGAGCTTTGGTGAAAAAGGAAGAAAAAGGCAATCTCTAGCACTCAACCAAGGTACCATTCAAAGGGACTATCTCAGGGAAGGAGTCTACTATATTCAAGGAAGATGTCTAACTCAATCAAGGGAGGGAACAAATGTGAAGGAGCTTCTAACTTCAGGTCTTGGAAAAAGAGGATTGACCTAATCCTTGAAAAAGAACAAGGTACTGGCTTGGTAAGAGGAAAAGTAAAGAAGCCTACGGAGGAATCCAGTGATGCCGACAAAGTGAAATGCAGGGAAATAGAATTGGTGTCCATGACCCTAAAGGTGAAGGGATAGAAGAAAATCTTGTCCCATTCATAACTAACATCGATCATGCTAAGGAAATGTATGAAGCCTTGTCGAAGCTATTTACTATTAAGAATATTGGACAAGTAGCAAGTTTGAAGAACGAGCTAAGGACTACGAAGATGACTAAAGAAGATAATGTGGCAACCTTCTTTGTGAAGATAGCTAGACCCATGGATGATCTCTTGGCAATAGATGAGATTGTTCCAGACAAAGAACTTGTTGACCTAGGTTGTCATTGATGTCAATATGGCAATATTCTAAATATTAGATGATGATATCAAACCAAGGGGAAGCAGAGCAGATCCATGAAGAGACAGGAGCAAGGCCATCAAGATAGCCAAGCAATTAGCAAAAGTCTATTAACGGAGCAGTTAACAAAGGAGGCATATCAAAGCTACTGCAGAATATCAAAGCAAGAGGCATATTGCAGAATATCAGAGCAAACAGAGCAGGTCTCTTTGAAAGACATTGCCAAGCCAAAGGAGCCACATTGGAGCAAGAGGAGCCACATCGGAGGAGCACTGCATGTAATACATGCCCAAGAAGAACCAAGAGGAAGAAGTCATCAAAAGAGGAGTTAACATGCCAGAGGAGGAAAAACAGAGCTATTGGAGCTATACGAGGAGCCATATATATATATATATATATATATATATGCCAAGGAAGAACATACCGAAGGAGCAAACAGAGCAAACAGAGCTATCGGAGGAAGCAGAGAGCAAAACAGAGCTATCAAAGAGCATATTGGAAAAGCAATGAGCAAACAGAGCTATCAGAGTAATATATGCCACAAAAGAGTTATATGCATGCAAATACACTATCGGAGGCCATATATGTATGCAAATATAGGCAGAGCAACATATATCATATAAGTATGCATTTACACTATAGGAGGCTGAAGAGTTAAAGGAGGCAAAAACATATATATATATATATATATGTGGACCCACGGACCATTACAATGTGATATAACATAATATTGGCGGAAATCAAGTTATGGGTTAAGTCAAAGAGCGGAGGAGTATATACATGTAATCGAACGGGTTATAGCAACAACCCTATATAACATCACGTACACCCATCGGGACTCATATCGCAATGTATAAAGGGTTGTCACCCCTGAATCACCGATTGCGATATATATGTATGGACCCGATGGAGGCATTAAAAACAGCGTATAATAATATCGCGTCCATCATATCCAGAGTCATGTATCGCATATATTGTAAAGCCTTGTCACTCCAGCAAGAGCAGATTGCGATGAATGTCGCGGACTTGATGCAACATTACAATTGACTTCATGCTATATCGCGTCCACCATGTCGAAAGTGACTAGTGCAAGTTATAAAGGGATGGTGGGATATGTTGCGACTACCAATTGCGATTTCACTATGGACCCGATGCAGGTATAGATGAGGGTGCAATAAAATTGAACTCCGCCCTTTAACGTTTTCGCCGTTTTTTCTCATATTTCTAGTGTATTTTAATATTTGCCTTGCACAAGGTTTTGAAGGCAAAAATGCATTAATAACGCTCTCGATAGTTCAGGAGGCTTGAATGATAGTTCAGTAGGTTGAATCATGGCGATTGCAATTGTGATTGGGACGTGGCATCTCCGTTAAACTACAAAGTCCTGTGTATATCGATGATGATTGAAAAAAGGAGCATTTGAATCATTGACCGGAGAATCCACAGTATGAACATTTTTATACCAACGTTTCAAATCCCAAATGGGATCCATCATCAGGGTTTGAGAATGATGATAAAAGAAGAGCAGATTAGACAGAATAAATACTCATGAGGATAAATTTTAAGGAACAACATACTGTCGGCTAGAATCTTAATTTAATTTATATTTTTAATTTATTTTTATTTTTAATAAATTACTTTTATTTTATTAAAATTTTTGAAGAGTTAATATCTAGGTTTATAACCTATAGATTAAAAAGGAATTAGAACTAATACTAAAATTAGATAATAGATTGAACTAAAATATATTAATTTCCATATAAATTAATTTAATATATTAAACTAATTCATATTATTAATTATAAATAATAAATATTTATAATTAATTAATATATTAATTAATAGTTATATAGAAATTATTATATTATAGCAATAAAATGTTAATTATTAAGTTAAAAGAGCAATTTCTATAAAATAAAGGGATAATAAATTAATTCTTATAGAAATACTCGGGTAATATATCAATTTCTATATATAAATTAAATTAATATATTTGAACCAAATCATATTAACAATTATAAATAATTAATATAATAATTAATTAATATATTATATTAATATATTCCAATTATACTAATTAATATTTTAAAATTAATTATCTTAATTCTATTAATATATTAATTAATATGTTATCGCATGGAAAGGAGGAATCTTCTGTTAAAGATTTAGTTGGTAGTCCTACTATGAAAAGTGAGAAGAAACATCAAGTTGTCTGAAAGACCCCAGAGGTTTGTATTTGATTATGTACATATTAAAGTATATTATTGATTGGGGTTGTGTTTGTACTGGTGAATCTCTCCAAGGTTTTGATAGCATGTTGATTACCAATCAATTTGATTAGGAGAGATTGGTCACTCTTGATCTCTTGGATGAAGGGGCGCTAAGGCTTTGTGAGTGAAACATTGACAGGGAAGACATATGGCTGGCATTTTTTGTTGATGTCTAGGTCTCGAAGTTGGAAAAATGGTGTTAGCTATTGAGCTCTATTTGGTATACACACCTGGATTTTTGGGTTGAAGGTTAGCAAGTAAGCCAAGGGTACCTAAAGGGGCCGAAAGCTTGAGTCCATCTTAGTCCCACCTGGATAGATTGGCTTGGTCAGGAAACTAGTCCATGGCATTGTGGTGCCCAAACTATTGAGTGACTGTTTGGATAGATTGCCCTGGTCAGGAATCTAGTCCATGGCATTGTAGTGCCTAAAGTTCTTCATGGTTCATATAGCTTGAGATCTTCCATTGTATTTGTACATTAAGAATACCTCCCTAGTTAAGACGGAATGTTGGAAAATGTAACTATGTTCGAACTTCATTAATGTACCTAAGTCATCATGTAATGTATTTGTCAAAAGAATAAAGAAAAGATTTATTATTATTATTATTGTTGTTGTTGTTGTTGTTGTGACTTATTAAAGCATGGGTTTCATGCTTGAGTCACCTTGTTTTAGGTCAAAATCCCAATTGAGAACTTCTAGGATTTATTTTGAGTCTATAGAGTCATTGTACATTTAAAGAGACCCTTCTTGGGCTTTTGAATCATGTAAAAAAGTTAAGCATTGAGTCAAATATGAATTATGTAACCTCCACACCATGTCGGCCTAGAAGAAGATCAAGTCTGCCTAAGGACCCTATTCCACCTCACAAGATGCCTATAAAAGCAAGCTCATCAAATTCATTTGGAGCATCATTCTCTAACACAAGTTCAAATTCTCTTGTAGCTGGGAAAAAGTGTGAAATTCTCTTGTAGCTGAGCTGAGAAGAAGTACGAAGTTCTCTTGTCACTGGGAAAAGGTGCAAAGTTTGTTGTCAGAAAGCCGAAGTGAATGTGAGTTTGGGGAAGTCTAAGGAGTAAACGAAAATCGAAATTTTGGTGTTTCTCTTTCTCTATTTCTTGCTCTAAATTGAGAGATTGAAGTCTTCAAAGTTTGTCTGTCGTTGAAAGTTACCAGTTGTCGTAAGTTGTTGCCTAGTCAAAGTTGTTGGAAAGAGGTCAGAATTTTGGGAGGTTGACTTCGTGTGGAGGAAAGGTCTGGTCTTGGTCTAGGGTGAAGAGTCTCAAAGAATACTATTGAAAGGAAGACTTATCTTGACTGGGTTTTCTTCTCAAGGGGATTTTGCCCTGGCATGTTCCTAGATCTGAGGTTTATTGTTTTATGTGTTGTTCCTTTTAGTAATTGCTTGATGAACTAAAGAAAGAAGTTATAAAGAATCGTAATAATAAGAAACATCACAAGTAATTATCAAGAACAAGAAAATCTTTCTGCCTTCCTGATTTTCTAACACTGCTTTTGTTAGAAAGGAATAGTCCCCTCAACTTCTTTCTGTTGGCATATCACATACATACTCCTTCATGACTAGTTTGAACTTCAAGCATTCTGAATACAATCCTCCTTACTTTGGGCAAGGGTTCATAGCTATGTTGCAGGAAACGTGGTATAGAGGTCTGTTTCCGTACGAAAACAGGTACAAAATGCGGAAATGTGTTTGGTACGGCCGTGAAACGCGTTTCCGGCCGTACTGCCACGTTCCCTGAAACAGAAACGTGGCCAGTACGGCCGAAAATGCGTTTCAGGGCCGTACGACCCACGTTTCCTCATTAACTTGTGTTTTTTTTAATTTTTTTTTTTAATTTGTTTTTTAATTTACTTTTAGGGTATGTTAGTGACTTCTTGTTGCTTCTAGATGCGTGTCTAAAGTTATAAAAGTGAATTTTCGGCCTAGTGTTGATATGCAGTTCATCAAGAAGTTTGAGGGATATGCAGTTCATGGTAATGTTAAATTCTTAAAGTAAAAGTGATATTCTCCTTTATTTTTCATTTTCATCCTTTTAATTGAATTTTTAACATTACCATGAAATGACTCAGGATGTTTGAGAGTGGTTTCGCCCTCATTGGATTTCATATGGAGAAAGTAGAATTTTAGATGTCACTCGAAATCCAGCAGAGTTATTTGTTTTTCAGGATTTCAGGATTGGAGGGATTGCAATGTTTCCATTGGATTTTATCATGTACTAGGGTATGGAACTTGTATTTAATCAGGAGAACCAAGCCCTTTATGCCAGGGAAACTCCCAATAATCAAGATCATGTAGGGTACTAGGGTATGAAACGTGTATTTGATCAAGAGCACTAAGGTTATTCGACTATGTAGGAGGAGACTCCCAATACAATAGTGGTCCTTCTAAAGAATGGGATGTGGATGCAAAAAATCTTGATTTGGATCAGTGTTTTAAAAAACGGTCGAGTCAACATTGACTCGGCCGGGTTGATCCGAGTCGAAGGCCTCCCAAGCGAAACGGTTGATGATTCGGTTCGGAAGGCCGAGTCAGCAATGACTCGGCCGAGTCATTGAATGACTCGGCCGAAACGGACCATTTCTGTTATGAAACGGCGGGGTCACCAACTTCACACATTGCTAGTTGCTTGGGCTGCTTTTATTGGTCAGAGGATGTTTTTTTAGACTTACAGCATCATAATGTTTCTGACATCTGTTGATTAGAAGTAGAACATGTAACGTGAACTTAATTAAGTGAATGCACATATAGGTGGTGGGGAGCAACATTTTTTCCCTGTTTGTTGTGGGTTCTCTACAGTTGGGTGAACCCCTACATACTGTTATGGGTTACACTACCTATATCAATCATCTATTCTAATAATATATTGTAATTGGCATGGCATGTCTTCTACAGGCTTGAGGAACTCGTTGGATGCATTAGCCTTAAATAGCTAGGGAGGAATGATACTTGTAGTTAAGCATTTGTGCATCTCCATCACATATGTAAATCAATTTGATGATCTAATTAATCCTCTCAAATTCCTTGAATTGTTATTTAGTGCACACACAAAAGAAGGGGCCAAAGTTCAAACAAATAATACTTTCCTGGCTCCAAACAATTAACCTATTTGTACAACAATCATGAGTTTTAGTGACCACCTGAAGTAGATTTGAGGATCCAACCTACTATAAGCTGTCCCAAAGAATCTTAGAAAGTTGAATGCTTGCATTTCCCAACACAATCAGTTGTTGGTGGGAAGAATACACTTGCCAAAGGTGAAACAGGGATGTTGAGTAGTAGGAGGCATTGGATATGTATGCAGCCATTTATTGCAATAGAGCATCTTACCCTCACTGGCAATGTGTGAAGTTGGTGAAATGGCTGGGTCACCAATTTCATGAGCCTACTTTGATCATATGTTGTCTTCCATCTATATTATAATGCTGTGTGTTTGGAAACATGAATGAAAATCTTTAAAATTATGTTTAAAATCTTCAAAATTATGTTTTTTTATCAAAAAACTAAATATTTAATGTATTTTTTACAACGACCGAGTCATTGAAAACGAGTCGGCCGAGTCATTACCGTTTCGGAGTCGGAGTCGGAGTCATTGCTTGGCCAAGTCGGAGTCGGAGTCGGAGTCTTAAAACATTGATGATAGGGTGAAAGGTGATCCTAGAAACCTATTCACAAGAGAGGCTCAAAAATATCGCTAGCTTGCTTGGAAAGCAAGATGAAAGGCTCTCTTGGAAGGGCTTGAGAGAATCCCAAGGGCTAGTGTTTGAGTATATGACTTATCAAGGAGATTCCTAGACGCTAAGATCCTTGTGGAAACTTGGATACCAAGTGGTCTTTGTGGAATTACCTTCAAAAGGTTGTGGGACCACATGAGACCAAGTGGACCCAGAATTAGGTCAAGGGGGTGGAATTTATCAACCTAGGGTGTGCATGACCTAATTGAGGGGCGGAGAAAGAGATTAAAGGAGAAATTTTCTTTGAATTTGATTCAATAATCCCAATAAGGTCACTAGCCAAGGGAAACCTAGGGCAAGAAATGGTCCTCGAGCTAGGGCTTGCAATATCTCGAGATCCCACCATTGGATTTGCTTCAAATTTGGAGGACCTCTAGAGCAAACACCATCGCAGTTGTGGACCAAACATCGAAGTATTTGGATGGCTAGATTGTGAGATATGTGATGCCCTAGGTGACCTATGTAGGCTATGCCTAGAAAGAAAGAGAGAAGGTGCAAAAAAATATGCCTTAAGGTGATCACCTATGGAGGACCAGTGCCTAATCCTTTGGGAGAGATGGAGTCATAGAAGATCAAGAGTTTGGATTTATTTCCACTTGTCAAGGAGGCCTAAAAAGCAACTTTATTGGGCATTAGGGCTTAATGGAAGGAGCATCAAGGTCTTTATACTTCGTTCAATAATTTTTGGTGACTTATCAAGACAAAACGTCTCTAGGAACATTCATTCATTCAAACATGGCCCATACATGATATATCATTGTTTAAAGATTCAATTTCCCAATATCATGAATGCAACAACATAGAGAATCAAAATAGCATTAACATGGTACTTACATGTAAGAAGAATATATCCAATCACCAAGATATGCCAATCATAGAAGCCCCAAGGAAAACAAGATTAACCAGACATGTTAGGTACCTATACTACTAGTGTAACCGCTTATTGTTATTAGTGCAACTCCCTTATTGTATTATTGTGCCCATATAGTTCCCATGTTATTATTATGCCCCATAGAAGCCCACTATTGTTATTGTTGTGCCGCTACAATATTATTGTTTTGTAGGCTCCGATTGGATTGGGACCCCTTAGACTCCTATATATAGAAAAGAGGTCTTCTCATTTGTATCATCCAAGAATTGTTCATTTGTGTAATGTAAAGGAGGTTTCCCCCTCGAAGAGGCTAATTTTGAAGTCATTGCTCTATCTTTTCTTCTATTTTGTGAGCTAGTTGCATAGCAATTCAAAATCCATCCATTCATCCCAAAAATCTAATCCTCAAAAGATAGTGAAAATCTCACAAGTAGATATGATCCAATCCAAGTGATGATGCTAAAATGAATTCACACGACTTGTATTTATACACTTCTAATGAGTTCGATTTAGCTAATTAGGCCTACATTAGCCCCTATAACAAAATAATGTGCAAAATAACCAACTTTTGGTGACAAGCCCGCCAAACTAGCTCATAAACAAAAGAATAAGCCGCTCAAGAGTTTGAATAATCAATAGTACATGTCGTTGGGCCTTCTAAGAAGCTTGATGAAGTCCATAGGTGCCATAATGAGAAATAGGACTCCTAAAAGTAGTGGACAAGGGGTTGTGTAATATCCCTTCCTAATAATTTTCCCAAGGTGAGGAGAAAATCATTTTTGGCAATTTTGATAGTTTTGGCTTTAGGCAAATATGTGGGAGCTACTCACCCACATGAAAATACGCACCCCATGAAGACAATTCGAATTTCCTAAGTGGGGATCGAAATATTTGATGGGATCCACGTGGCACCCAAGGGAGCAAGCATAAATAGGATGAAGTGAGCAGCATTTGGGGCCTTTTTATCATTTGAAGAATTTCATTGTTGCTTTGGTTGTTTAGCTAAGCTACAAAGTGTTGTTCAGTACAAGAGCTTCCCAAGGAGTGAAGCTCATCCCTCTCTTCAGTGGACTTCGAGTGCCACCCTAGGAGGGCTTCCATTGCCCACTTCGAATTGTCATCTTGTGGAGGATAATTTGTAGCAGTATAGTCAATCATACACCCAGTTCAAACTACAGATTGGAGGGACTACGTCATCCTCACTCAAGACAGCGCAGTCAATAGGGAATTTAGCTAGGGCCAAATTGATTTAGGGCAATTGTGTATGAGTGTTAATGGTAATAAAATTAAGTTTTGCCTTCATGATCCTTTTACTCAAAATCTAGTCGTTTGCATGGTGAAACTTCCCCTAGGAGGGTTGATGTCATCCTTCCCTAAATATTTTTGTACCCTAGAAACCCTAACCCTAGCAAGGGCTTCAACTTGAAGCTTAATTAGTAAACCCTTTTTTTGACTCATATGTGCCTAGGAATTCCTTTGTTGCTACATATCAATAGACTATTCCATAATTGAGCCATTTTCCAACATTGACTATCACTACCTAGCCTATGCTTTTTATCACCTTGAACCATATAACATAGAGTATCCTCTTAGGTGTTCATTGTGAAGCCTCCTTTATGGTGAACCTCCACTAAAAAGCAAGAGGAAGATTGTTGAGGTGACTGTGGCTATCTACCTCATTGTTGCAACAAGATCTGGCCTTTGCCTACTAGATTTTGAGGCAATAATGACCAAAGTCCTTATGATCTCAATTAAATAAATAATCATTGAATTTAATTAATGTTGGAACTAAATTCAAACCATAGCACCAATCACACAACAGCTGAATATTAAATAGCAAAAGCATAAATCAAAGTAATTACTCTTTCAACATTAGTTTTTCATTCCTTCGAGAAAAAACTTGCAAGGAAACCTTCAGAAGCTGCCTACTAAAAAAAACACTACATGGTTATTGAAATCGCCCTAAACTGAGCATAATGATCTGCCTGAGAAGTACGGCCTATTGTATAGGCAACTACATAGACTATACTGAGACCTTTACAAATTGTCCGTACAACTATATGGATCCATACAATCCTATTTGTACAACTATACATAACCTCTACGAAACTAAACACTACACAAAAATGCCTCTTTCCTGGTTGCATACTCTCTCTCCTCTTTCTCCCTCTCTCTCTCACTCTTTCTCTCATTCAACCTGCTCAACAACTCAAATGCATGTTCAAAGCCTCTATCTTGACATGTCTTCATAATCTATTTTTGAGTTTACTCCAAGACTAAGTCATGCATGTATGAGATACAACTTTTTAAACTTAACAGCTAAATATAAGACATTCACTTGTTTTACCTTAGCGAATTACAAAATAGAATCACTTTTGGAAAATATATCAAATTACTCACATGTTCATAATAAATCTGTGTAGAAGATTTTGTCTGAGCTATAGTTCTCAACAATGTGAACTATCGTTGAGGATGGGATATGGCTATATCATTGATTTGGACTTTCTTAATGAAATGAGACCATCTTAGGTTTATTGCTTCCTTTGTAGGAAAATAGTTGGTGATCTAAGCCTTTCATATATAAGATTTGTGGGATATGAACACAGGTAACTCATTATCTTGGATAACCTTTATAAATCTCAAAATACTTGAGAAATCAATCAACTCTCTTATTCCAGTTTATTAGATGATTTTGTATGATTGTTAGTATAAGCTAAATTTGGATGCTCATGGACCCTTGTTTGGAAGGATTAGAAATGATATCCTTTCGTAAGCCATTTATCAACAATGAAACCAAGGAGCTATATGCAAAGATTCATCCAACTTACTCAACAATAGACCATCTTATTAAGAAACAAGTTGCATTAGGAGATGTCAAGCCGCACCCCCCCGCCCCCCCCCCCCCCCCTCCACTCTGGAGCTCACTTTGGAGGAGAGCATGATCTCAAAACAATTCACGTTGCTGATAGACCATGAAAGAAGAAGTCAGCAATTGCCAGTGGCAAGAACCTTAAGAAAGCCTAGTAGACAATAAAATTACTTGTCTCTTTAGGTTTGAAAATCCAGATTCTATTAAGTTAGAATTATTTGTTTTTATTATGACCTATTTTGTAAACAGTCTATGATACTTGAAGTATGAATTGTGGACTGCATATTGCAATACTTTGGTCATGAATCATGATGCCTTGTTTCACTTCACGGTTGACATATCTGCTTCAATTTGTTGATGACAAATGTCATCTATTGAAACTTGAAGGTTGATGTTATGGTTGATCATTTGATGACAATGCTATAGCTGCTATAACCTCTATATGGTTGACGTTATTTGTGTACTAAATGATTGATGCTGTAATGATTTTCATTAATCTACAAAGAAAACCTATGTTTTCATATTTTCTGCAAAAAATTCACCATTCCACATGTTTTTTTTTAATATGTATGCATCAAAATATATTAAAATATATATTATATAAAAAACTTTGCCAAAATGCTTCACACCCCAAGTCTTTTAGGAAGCTTCTGCTTCACTCCCCCGCTTCCCACTTTGCACTCTTGCTTCACTCCCACTCCCAACGGAGTCATGATTGCAGACAAATGAATGATCCAGCATGAAAGCACGAGTATGTGAGATATGATCAAACTGAAAGGCATCTCCATCCCATTGAAATGGCATCGTCAGACAATTTTTCATCAGACATATACTATGTTCAACCTGGGAAAAGTTTCTGCGTTCATATCTGATCTAGCTAACCAGATTTCAGCCAGGAATACCTTTATAGGGAAGAAATAAATAATCTTGAGTTTTCTTCATTCATTCTCAGATGTTAAGAAAGAGAGATCTAATGGACCATCACCCAGTCCCTAGATCCTTTCCCTTTGTACATCTCCCTCCCATTGTGGCCACCCACACTTGGATTCAAGGGTTTTTCCATGTTTTAGCATATATACTTGATGTTTTTACTTTACTTCTTGTTCTTTATATAGGAGACGTTTTGGTGCTCCTGCTTTGTGTTGACATCATTCTTCTCAGCAGTCCCACTGAACTAGTTTTGTGGTCATTCATTGGACATTAATATTATTATCTATTATTTCAAGTTGGAGCAGAACGGTGATTCTAGCCCTCCCTGCTTATGTCAGAAGGGGGATCTTATGTCAGCACTCTTTGGCTTCTGGATGTGACAAACCTAATGCATGTGTAATTTTATTTATGATGAACCTATGATGTACTTTCCAAAAAAACTAAGAAAAACTCCGCCATTTCAAAACCTGATAGGAATTATTTCTGGCTTGTTACACTCAACTTCTACAGATTTTCAAAATGAAAGAGAAACACATCAGATGAAAGTATCAAAATCTAGTTTCTAGGCTATACAAATTCGTCTTTCAATTTTGACACATCAGAAGTTTAATTTAAACACTCTGTGAATAAGAATCCAGATCAACTTAAATATTATTCTAAGCTCAAATTAATAGAGAGAGCAAAATTTTAAAATGCCAATTCAGTAATTACCCTTAATGGCTAAAGTTAAACAAAGTAGTCTTCAGAATAGACTCAAAAACTCATTTACAACAGTCCAAATAAAGGAGGCTAAAATTAAATAACTTCAAGATAAAGAAATCTTAACTGCTATTGCTTACAAAGGTAATAAGTGAAGATCAAGATGATTCAAGCTTTACACAAATTGAGGAAGAGTTCTCAAGAACATACCCTTTAAAAAAATTTGGGGCATTCCAAAAGCTCTGAGTTGCTTCCACCAATGCTGAATTTGAAAAATTCATTGGTGATGCTACAGCAGAAGTGACTGCTATTCTTCCTTCACTTGCAGATACACTATTACTGCTCTCACTTACAGATATTGCAGATACAGCATCATTATCAACAGATAAACGAGAGAAGTTACCAGAATTGGAAGCATGGCCTTGATGTCCTTCAGAAAAGGAAATGGGTGATTCTACGATGCTTGTCCTAGCATCTTTAACAACTAAATCCTCTGTAAGAAATAACCATATCATTAGATAAATTGTATCTCATGCTTTGAGAAGGAACAAATCTACCAAGTTCAAATTTCTGAAACCACAAATAAATATCTTTGCCAAAATATATAACAGACACACAAGTATAATACCCAATGAGACTAATCAAATGAAACTACATTTGAAATTGAATGGGACCCAACCAAAAATAAGTACTGTAATATCTGAAAATTATACAGAATATCCTCAAACAATACATTAAGAATCAAAGTTTTCTTAAATACAAAATTAGAATTCCTTGTATTTTATCTTTTGACAAGCCAAAGTGTCAAAACAAAAGCTTGGGTGTCCCTTCCCTCCTTTTTTTATTTAAGGAGAAGAATCTACATTAGGCCATCACAAAGCAAGCAGTTTCGTGATACAATGTGATAGGTCAATCGTGCAAGTTGAAGGACTTAACAATCCATATAAGAGTCCAGAATAGACTAACTCCATACCCGAAGAAACTGCAAATGGTAAAAGTTCATTCCAAGAATTGTCCAAATATGAGCACGAATCTTGTTGAGAAAAATGGTACCAAGGAAGTGTTTCTTAGGCATTTATCCTTTTGGCCTAGGAATACACATTAATATCCTTTTGTCTAGTGACATTATGTGTTTTATTAATGTCAAGGAGCTCATGTACCTTTTATGAGTTGTGTACCATGTATTGTAATCTATTAGAGTCGTGTGTGTATTAAAGTGACTTTTATATTTTAAAAGTCACTTTATGACAGAAAAGTGACCATGATACTAAAACATTAAAAGGTACTAGGAATGTTTTTAAGTGAGGGTGTCAACATGAGAAAGGGGTCGAGTGGGGGCTTGATCTCAACCATTGATCTCATGAGCTGAGATTTAATCTCAGCCCTTGCTCATTAGGTTTAGGGTTCTCCTCACTAAAGGAAGACAAAAGGGAGGAAAAGAAAAAAAGAGGTTAATCATTCATCTCTAAGGGACTTGAGAAGAACGTAAGAGAGAGCTAAGGAGGAGTTCGAGGAGCAAGGAGATAGGAGGGGGAGAGCTTTGAAAAACTTACAGAAGAAAACAAGAGCCATCACCAACAGCAGTTCAAATTTCTTCTCAGCAGGACCGAGTTTAAGTCTTCAAGGGAGCTCGAAGTTTGTGGAGGCAGGGACTGTCATTTGTACCTCACACGTTGAGTTACTTCTCAGCTTAAGTCAGGGATCTAGCAGCTCGAATTTCATCTCTTTCAGCCTGCTCGTATTCCTGTGATTGCCAGCGAGATTTTTGGGTTAGATTCAGCATTAATCATGGGTCTGTCTGAAGTGGAAACCTGTGAGACTTTTGCAGCGTTTCTGGGTGTGGTTTTGCTCATATTCTGGGAGGTAACAGCCACCAAAAAGCCTGTGCATATACATTGAATTTGAGCCTGAGTTTCAGAAAAAATTGTGACAGTTAAGAGGCATCACTTCCTGTGTATAAGTAGCTGTTCATAGGTCGAGATTTTCGCTAGAAGGAGAGAGGACAGTGTGAAGTAAAATATCAGTCCAAAAATTTTAGAGTTAAGAGGACCTCAGAAAAGTTTCTTCAGGGAAGAGATAACTGGAATTTCTTCTTGTATTTTTTTTGTAAGTGGAACGAACAAGGTTTGTTCTTCAAGTTAAATACTCCAAAAGACTTGGAATATGTAGAATCTAGATCTCCATTGAAGATACAAGATTATATATTAAAATGTATGAATAAGAATGATGATACAAATGAGAGTGAGGGGCTTGCTTATATACTAGGCAGGTGTCTCTTCATGGAAATTCATGTCCCATTTAGACATACCTCTTCAACACTAATTGCTAATTAACTAATCATTATTGCAATTATCATCATTATTTATATTTAATATATTTTATTCATAACATTGTCGTCCTCTTCAAAAAGCTTTGTCCTCAAAGCTTGCTGATGAAAAAGTTTGATCTCTTTTTCTGTTTCGAATGTCTTCTCATCTCAGAACTGTCATCTTTGTTGATACAAGTTGATATGATCCTTGGAGTGATATATAAAATTGTTGCACAGATAAAGGATCTGACCATCCTAAATTAATGTTTTGTGAAATCTTTCGACTACTAGAAACTTGTGATGAATCGTTATCACTGCATTGAATTGTACGCACTTCAGTATCCTTCTAAACATAAGTTTGTTGTTTTTGTTTTGAGAGATACAGATATGCAAAGTGATTGGAAAGTTTGCTTTTGTGATTCGGATGTAGATAAGTAGTTTGTCTTTCCCTTATCATGTGTGTGGCAAGATTTAGACTTACTTCAGGTTCTGATGTCGTTGAGTTGGTTACAAAGTCTTCACTTGGGTTTTTCATCGTTTGAACTACAACTTGTGAGTATGTCCTTACTTCAGTTGGGTTTGGATTTGTCGGAATTGTGAGATTAATGGGATCTATGTTTGTGTAACGACCCATCTCAACTTACAGGCAACATAAAAATATTAGCATGTATACAAGGCATGCATATGATAGCTACATATGCATACATTGCGCTAGTATGCATATTAACTTATTATGAAAATTTCCAAGTAAAAGTAAAATGAATTTATTATTGAAAGTACTGTGGTAGTATTCATACCAATTTAATTACATGAAGTGTCTGTGTATGGAAAATGAATTAAGTAGTAAAAGAATTAATTAATACCTTATTTTATAATATATTAATTTCATTTCATTAATAACATTTTAATTAAATAATAAATAAATAAATATTAATAGGGCACAAGGTTAATTAACTTATCCTTTGGCAAGTCATGTTAAGGTATTTTAAAAGAAGATCCTCTTCTCAAAGTCGGTTAAAATGATAAAGATCAAAATTCCATTTAATATATATATTCAAATAAAAATATGATTTAATGTACGTGTAATTTAAAATAAAGATTGACCGACTGAAGTAATGAGAATTAAAAGGATAAGGACAACATTGATTGGAGGAAAAAAGGGTCGGATTTCTTTGGAGGGAAGGACCCTTTCCTATATAAAAATCTAAAAGGAGAAGTGAAAGGGGAGGATGTCTGGATGGAAATTTGGGAAGGAAGAAAATGGAGAATCTAGGAGAGAAATTTTGGGGGAAATAATGAATGAGCTTTGGGGCTCCAGATTTCAAATATAGATCTATGAGAATTGAGCCCTGTTCTTGGAGGTTTTGGGCACGAGGGCCAAAAGGTTTCGCTTTTGAAGCCCTTTGGGTTTGGGATCCGGAAAGACTGATCCCAGACAGGCAGGGAGGAATTTGGTTGGTCTGGTATCAGGAGAACAACATCATCCAGGGATCGACACCAACTCAGAAATCAGAAAAACCAGGTATGTACATATGTCTAATTTGATTTGTTTAGTCATAAAATTGAGAAGTATATTCTGTATATTCTGCTAGAAATGAAATTATATGCAATTATAATTACAATATGTTAGAAATGAATTTAGATAGAAATAAATTTAAATAGATAGGTATATACTGTTAGAAATATTTGTAAATTATGATAACAAGCCTTATAGTTTGTTTCCTTTTCTTTGGCTTGGACTGTTACATCTAAATACTTTCATACTTGTTTCCTGAGTAATTCTTTTAACTTGTTTTTTAATGATTGCTTATCATCCTCAAATTTCTTAATTTGACTGAGTAAACTTTGATTATGGTTTCTCAGACGTAAGACTTCTTTGGTTTCTTATTGATCAACCTTGTTTTCAATGTCTTGACTTTTAAGCTTCTCAGCTTTTAGATCTCTGATTTGTTCCAATAACCTTTGGTTCAAGTCTTTTAAATGCAAATTTTCTTCTTTCTTCTCTGATAGAATCTCATTGAATTTCTTCTTGACACATCCCTTTTTCTTCTTCTAATTTTCTCTTTTGTTCATTGGACTTCTTGACCTTCACAAGTAATTCTTGGCTATGGTCCCTTAAAGGCAAAATTTCCTTGTCTTTTTTTCTTAATTTTCGTTCCAATTTTGCAAGTTTTTCCTCTCGTTCTGCGATTTGCATCAGTACATCATCTTGACATTCTTCTGCACTAAATAATTTTCCAGAGGTTGGACAATATACTTTGCAATTTTTATGAATCCAAGGATATTCAATGTATGTTATACCAAACGGACATTTAGTCCAAAATAATGATTGATGTATGGAACTCATATTGACTTCCTTCATCATTTTCGATTTGGACTCCATTTTTTCGTTGAATACTAATATTTTGTGTTCGTCAAAGAGCTTAGGGTTTGTAAATAACCCATTTTTTTCTTAACTTGTATAATTGTGTTTTCTTTTTAATTTATTTTTTTTAATACATTCCTATTCTTTTTTATAATTATATTTGAATTTTTTTCTTTTAAACTTTAATAATAAAAATGTTTACTTTATATATATATTTATATGACTAAAGGCTTGGCGATAAATTGAGAATCTTTCACTATATAACAAAACGCTTCGATTACGACGACAATCAAGTTGACAACGAGTTGATGACCAAAGGCCAAAATCAGCCAACCTACCTCCGATACCAAATGGAACGAACAAGGTTCGTTCTTCAAGTTAAATACTCCAAAAGACTTGGAATATGTAGATCTCTATTGAAGATACAAGATTATATATTAAAATGTATGAATAAGAATGATGACACAAATGAGAGTGAGGGGCCTCCTTATATACTAGGCAGGTGCCTCTTCATGGAAAGTCATGTCCCATTTAGACATACATCTTCAACACTAATTAACTAATCATTATTACCATTATCATTATTATTTATATTTAATATATTTTATTCATAACAGTAAGAAATTTCTCAGAAGGATAATAAAATCCTCCTTGAGCACTGATTAGTTGCCAGTAAACTAATTTTTTCAACAAACCTTAACCATGAACATGATGAATAAAATAAATACAATGCTTCCACCAAGTGTGCATAATCCTATAGACACATCAGTAAAGGACATGTATCGTGCGCATAAGCACAAGAAAGAGCCCCATTGAAGCAAACAAACATTCAAGTTTGTTTGCTTCACCCATGAGCCTTATGTGCAAGGCACAACCTGAAGGAATGAAAATTTGATGAAAAGACACACTACAATGACATCAATAGAGATCTCAACAGATAATTACAATGAAAGCTCCACCATCATAATAGATCATCACATCTTTCAAACACTTGTACAATAACATATTGTGAGATAGGAATAAATGGGATGTCAAACATGTAGATTTCAAGAACACAACTTTTATTGCAAATTTAGAAATTTCACCTCAACCTTTTGGTTTCTTGGATCTATTTCCTATGAGCTTCTAGCCTTAGGGCTGATCTGAAATATTTAATTACAGAAACAACATTTCACTTATTTTCCCCCAAATTTTAGAAGGCAGACGAAAGAATAAATACCATTCAGTGTACCTGAATTCCACGAAGATACATCCCTTCATGAACTCTTTCCAAGCATATAACAAATCTGAAATATCTTATTACAACAGATTAAAGCAACAGTAAATCTACTCTTTTATCTTCTAGATATGTGTTAAAAATCACTTAACCAATTTTCTCAAGATCTACATCGACAGTGTGGTAGCTGACTCGCAGATCTAGATCCGCTCAAAAAGTACTAGGGAGAGATGGCAAAGACCAAGCGGATGATCCTCGACAGAGTGAAGGATCATGTAGTATGTCACATCTCAGGCAAAGGGACTACCAAGGAGATGTCGGATGCCTTGTCCATGCTATATCAAGGATCTTCTGAGCAGCGGAAGATGTACTTAGAGGAAAAGATGAGATCCACGCAGATGAAGAAGGGGGAATGCATTGATTCGTTCCTTGCAAAGCTTCAACAGACCCGAGACAAGTTGGCAACTGTGGGGTCAACACCTCAAACTACCAAGATGGTGAGGGCCCACCTCAAACTACCAAGATGGTGAGGCTGGCCCTGAACTCAGTTTTAGAAGAGTGTCAAGTATTTGTCCAGAGCATCTTGGGCAGGGAGAAATTGCTAGACTGGGAAGGAATGTGGGCCGCTCTTCAACAAGAAGAGATGAGGCGAGATTTGGTCAAGTGTAAACTTGATGACAACAATAGCACTGGGTCGAAGCCCAAGGAGGAGGATGAGAATGCAACTCTCACATTTAAGGGGCAGCAGGAGCAACAAAAGAAGAAGAAAGATATTTCGAAGATCAAGTGCTTCCAGTGTAGTGAATTTGGTCACTACGCTACATAGTGTCCGCTCAAGAAGAAGGACAAGGACGAGAAGCATGATCTGAAGGTTGCATCCGCACAGATCGAGGAGTTCCCCATGATCGCCCAGAGGTGGGGTTATATAGAACTGTAGTTCGAAAGAACTGCAGATGAGCAGGATACAATAGGAGTCCACCTCTTGGATCAATACCTTTCTACGAGAACCCAAATCAGAAGTAGCAGGATGGACCAGGTCAGTTGATACAGAGGAGTGTCGATGTGACAGTTACAGTGGCTAGGAGCGCTAGAGACTAAGCAGCGCAGAGCTAGAGTTGGCAGCAGTGCAGTTGGCACAGAGCATAGTCAACAACAGCGCAGAGGCTTCAGAGGGTCAGCGTAGAGATTAGCAGCAATCAGAACTCGAGCAACTAGATGCATCATATTGAACACCAGTTGAGCAATTTTGGATGCTTTTCCGTTGTTGATGCAGTAGCAATAGCAGTTGGAGAACGTTGCTATGCAGATGAGGTATACGCAGTGGTAGTGCCAGCAGCAGCATGGATGCAGAATTTGAGAGGGAGTTGATGTACAAATGCAATGTTGGTAGTGGCAAGGTCAACAACAGTACAGATGTAGCATTTGAGTAGTAATTGGTGGGCAACAATGTCAAACATCAACAACGGAGAGGGAGATGTTACAGAACAGAGTGATGCTTCTGAGCCATTGATTAGGATCTAATTTGGGCCGTTGGTTCTCAACAGAAGGATTATAAGAAGAGGCTTGATGGGCATTTGAAAAACACATCGAGTGGAGATCAAAAGATCGAATTTCTGAAGCACAACAGTTGTCGGGAGAGAAACTCGAAGGGATCTTTTGCAATGAGGGGCAGAGTTAGTATTGGTGGGGATTTTTCCTAGGCCGGAGAGTACAGGGCAGAGAGGGCAGAATGACGTCCAAAGAGGTTGAAGTTGGCCCACGCAGAGCTGACGTAATGGCAGCGCAGAACTTGAAGGAGGATCGAATTCCTACAGAGGAAATCGAGTTTCAGAAGATGGGAGCTGGGGTGCGATACTGGGAGGTTGAGAGCTGAAGTTACCAGCCAACAGAGGGTCAGAAGAAAGAGCAACGCAATCCCTAGCAGAGGTGACGCAGACACTGCGTGGGGTTGACACAGTTTTGCGCAAAGGCTAACACAGAAGGGACGCAGAGACTCACTTCCAATAGATCAGAGCTGGATCTTCCAGTGACAAGGTGAGATCATCTCACCATTTCGTTTTGTCCAGTTTCTCTCTGCATCGGATAGCCAGTTGGGCATTCAATGAATTGTACTCAGAATCACTACTATATAATAAAACCTTCAGCTGCTGCACCGGTTTTCCCACATTAGGTTTTTCTGAGGACATTTGTCCAAAAACAACTATGTAGATGTGTGTGATTGTTATTTCTCTCCTGTGTTGTATTTCGTTTCCACAGTTTTATTTTATGCTGCAGTGTATGTATTTCAGTATTTGTTGTAGAAAACTGCAACTAACTTGTTCAATTAATTTAACAAGTAGGTGAAACATAATCAATTTGCTGCAATAGGAATCGGGTAACCGATTTTCACAGGAATGTCATACTTTAGGCCAGATGTGCCATGCTCTCAACGCTACTTTCATAGTGTTGATACCAAAATTTGATTCCCCATCCTCTTTTAATGACTATCGACCGATCTCCCTTGTTAGTATAGTTGTCATTGATGTTAATATATTGAAGAAGGCAAGGAAATGAAGATGAAAAAGGCAAGGACATGATGATGTTATGATTAAGAAAGAAACCATCACAAAGCCTTCGGTTATGCACTAATGAATGACCAATCACATGAAATAATATTTTTCTCTATCTTAGAAGAAGAATTTCATCATGAGACCTGGACCATCTTTTAGAGCATAATGTTTCCTTTCCAAAGAGCTATTACTTGGCTCGAAACTCCAAGTAGTTGGGAGATACATATCTTTTAAGTTGAGGGCATTATGTTGGTCCATAAGCCGACCTACACCACCTACTCATGTCGACCAGAATGATGGACATGACCTTTCAATATTCATCTTGCTAAAGGCATATTTATATAGGTTCGAAGTCAATCTTTCAGCTCAGAAATTTGATCATCTGTGGTTGGAACAGTCCTAAAGTTCACATCTCGTGAACACTTATAGAAGTTGTTATGAAAACGCAGAAAAGTAAGACCTAAACACCTACTTTCGCAGTCCTGTCACAGTGACACAACTCAGAACTCAGAACTAATTGCACTTCAGATAGGACCTCAGAAAACATCTTGGACAACACAGTACCTCAGATAGCACCTCTTATTTTTTCGGACTGTGGCTCTAGAGCATTGATTGACATATCTCTCGGATTAGGTGACAGAAGTAGTTCTTGGACTATGGCAGGATGCTGGTGCAGTTGTTGACATTTCTTGACTATACATATTCGGACTGTGCATACTTGTTGTGGCCCTCTCCTAAAACTCAGACTGTATATTTTGGGCTGCAAATTTCCTTTGGTGAAGTTTGGTTTATGCTAAACATGATACAGTTCTCCTCTAGGACATGGTGACAAGTGTACAATGAAGTAAAGACGGTGAAAATTCCAGTCAAGCTGAACGGTGAAGATGGTAAAGCATTTCAAGTAAGTCATATTTACATTTTCTATTAAAAAAAAGATTGGTGTCCTTCAAGTTGGTGTTCCTAAACTCAATGTAGGTGCCTTCAATGAGATAAGGTCGAAGCCCTAGAGGTCGGAGCCTCATCAAAAACCAAGTTTGTGCTTGGGAATAATTATCATACATTGTATTTATTCTTTTATACTCAATAAAATTATACTTATACGTTTCTTTGATTAAATTGTGAAGAATCTAACTGGTAATAATAACAATTGAAAGAAAACACAGATTCACCCCCCTCTCAATATTACCAACAATTGGTATCAAAGCCAACTTCTTCATAATCAGCCTAACAACTGGAAGAAGGATTCTTAGTCACAATGAAACATGAAGAAGTGTCAAGAAGATTTCCTTTGTTCAATGGCACAAATTTTGATTTTTGGAAAAAAAAAATGTCCTACTACTTAATGTCCCTTGGACATGAAATTTGGCATTCGGTTTTGAATGGGTACACTGCTCCTTCCACTCTTCCAACTGACCAAGACGAAAGGAAAGCTTACATTGCAAATGCCAAAGTCTTAAATTCCATCACTAGTGGAATCATTGATTCTAAATTACAAAAGTCATGAATTGTGACTCGGCCAAAGAAGTATGGAATAAGTTGGTTAGCTTATACGATGGGGACTCCAAAGTTAAGAAGACAAAGCTTCAAACTCATAGAAGGCAATTCGAAAGTCTGAAAATGGATGATGAAGAAGATATTGCATCATACTTTCTCCAAATAGCTGAAGTGGTCAACTCTCTTAAAGGATTAGGAGAAAATATTGAAGAAAGCATTGTTGTTCAAAAGGTCTTAAGATCTCTCCCTAACATATTTGACTCCAAAGTAACTGCTATAGAAGAAATGAAGGACCTAGATACTCTCAAGATGGATGAACTTCATGGAATCCTCATTGCCTATGAGATGAGAAAAGGAATCCCAAGTTCCAAAGACACAGCATTCAAGGCCTCAAAATCAAAAAAGGGGAAAGGATGGAATACCAGTAGTGATGACTCCGATGTTGAATCTGAATTGGCGCAATTTGTACGAAAACTAAAGAAAGGATCCAAGCTAAAAGGTAAGTACCCTCTTATTTGTTTCAAATGTGGAAGAATAGGTCATTATGCTGCAAAATGTCCTCATAAGCATGATAGTGATGATGAGGAGGATTCTAAAAGGATGGTATACAAAAAGAAAGGGTTTAATAAGAAGAATTTCTACTCTAAGCAATAATTTGTAGTCACAAAAAAGAAATCAACTAATAACTTCCCTCATCACAAAGGAGGTAATGATGAATTAGATGAAGCAAAAGACTATGCTGGAAGCCAAGAAGTATTATTCATGGCATTCACAAATGATGATGATTCAGGACTAGAAGGAAATGTAGATGAATTGTTAATGCGTGCCATTGAAGAAAATGAGAAATTACAAAATAAAATCATTTCTCTCAAGGTAGAAAACTAGGAAGCAAAAAGAAGGGAAGACCTTTTGAAAAATAAGCTAAAAGAAAAGGAAGAAATCTGTGAAAATCGTGAAGCTAAAATAGTAACTCTGAGGAAGGAATTGGAGCAAGTCAAAAAGAGTTGGGAAAGCTCTCAAACACTTGACAATATCCTTAATGCTCAAAAACCTCAATATGGCAAATCCGGGATTGGTTCTAAAGGAGAAGCATCAAGTACTAAGGATAATGCAAGAAGCTATGCCGACATACTTTCTAGCAATCCAAAAGAAGAAAAATCATTTCATCAAAGGCCCATCTCAAATCCAAAGAATGAAGAAAGAGTAACTCCAAGGAAGAAAGTTGATTCAAATCATGGCTATTACAACATAAACCAAACTATATTTTCTGGGCATTGTTATTTTTGTAAAACATTTGGTCATCAAGCTAAACATTGCATGGCTCATAAGAATAAAACACCAAGATTGAAGGATCAAACAAATAAATCGCATAGTCTCAAAGAGCAAAGACAAATCAAGACTTATAACTCCTTTGATCCTTTGACCAAATTTGATCCAATTTGCTCATTATGTAATGATAATAGACATAATGAACAAAATTGCCTCCTCAAAAGAAGAGAAGCAAAAGATGAGAACCCCAATATGGATAAATGTGGCCTAGCTCTATGTGCTCATAGTGATGAAAATCATTGGTTTGTGGATAGTGGGTGCTCCAGACATATGATAGGTGACAAAAGAAAGTTTGTCTCATTGAACAAAAAGGAAGGAAATGTATCCTTTGGAAGTGGATTTGCCAAAATTGCTGGAAAAGGAACCATTACCCTTATTAATGGAAAAGGAAAGGCTCAAAATGCTTTGTTGGTAGACGGGTTCAAACACAATCTCTTGAATGTTAGCCAAATTTGTGATCGAGGACATAATGTTGTCTTTAGCACTAAAGATTGTGAAATAAGGAACTCTTCCTCAGGAGAACTTGTGGCAAAAGGAGTTAGAACATCAGATAACGTCTACATTCTAAACAAAATTCAAGAAGATAAATGTTACCTAAGTCAAACAAATGAAAGTTGGTTGTGGCACAAGCGTCTGGGACATACAAGTTTTGATAACTTGATCAATATCAGCAAGATTAATGCAATGCGAGACATTTCAAAGTTATTCAAGCCAAATCAAGTTGTGTGTGGTCCATATCAAGATGGAAAGCAAACTAGAACCAGCTACAAGACCAAGGAGTTCTCTACATCAAAACCTTTGGAGATCATTCATGTTGATTTATGTAGACCAACTAGAACTCCAACGCTCCAAGGAGAAAGGTACTTTGCTTTATTTGTTGATGACTATACTAGAATGATATGGGTATATTTCATAAAATATAAATCTGAAGCATTTGAATGTTTTAAGAATCTTAAAGCTCTTGTAGAAAATGAAAAGGATTCTAAGATTAAAAGTCTTAGAACAGATAGAGGGGGAGAATTCACACCAAAAAAAATTGATGAATTATATTAAGTACATGGAATCGAAAGAGAACTCTCTGCGACTAGAACACCCAAGCAAAATGGGGTAGTTGAAAGAAGAAACCGAATTGTTCAAGAAATGGCAAGAACAATGTTATTAGTAGTTGACTTGCAACCAAAATTTTGGAGAGAAGCAGTCGGGACAGCAGTTTATACCTTGAATTGAACTCAGCTAAGACCAAATAATGAGAAGACTCCTTATGAATCATGGATAGGAAGACATGCTTCAGTAAAATACTTCAGGATTTTTGGAAGCAAATGCTTCATAAAGATCAATGGTGACTTGTTGAATTTTCAATGTCTATCCGTTAGAAAAATAATCTGTATTTTGCTGGTTTATTTCTTCTACTTGTAAATTTTGAACAAGTTATTTAAAACATTTTTATACTGAAATAAACACAATACAATCACAACATCTATAGATCATCAACTGAAAGAAAACAAGAAGACAAGTGACACCGTTATTTTTGGTCAAATGTCCTCGGAAAAACCCAATGCGAGAAAATCGGTGCAGCTATTCAGAGGGTTTATTATTAAGCAATATTTCGTTTAGTACAATTGGGTGCCTAACCGGCTCACCCGACAGAGAAAAATACACGACAACAATACCTCTATATTCGGAAACAGGTATTCAGAAAACTTGTCCCACGAAACCCTCTCTGGCATAACTAAAGCTCAGTGCTGGCCCTTCTGGCCTCTGTGTCAACGCCAAAACCCTCTGCGTCTAGCCTTTGAGGCATTACACAGACTCTAGGACCCTCTACGTCACTCCTGCAACCTCTGCGTTAATGACGCAATCCATCTGGCCTCTGTGGTGTCTCTATTGGGCTTTGCGTGGCCTGAATTTGTTGTTGCTCTCGCTCTCCCTGCTTCTACACGTCTCTCAGTATTGTCTCTGCCTCTCTGCCCAGTACTCAATGTCCCTCGCTATTGATCATTGATTCAACTTTGCTTAGCAACCCCGCTCTAACAAAATGAATGACTGATCACTCTGGTGTATTCTCCAACTGACCCTTAAGCCTCCTCTTATACTTTTCTCGTTGGTCCTTCAACGGCCAAGATTAAATCTCTAATCAATGGCTAAGAATAGATTTGGCATGATCCATGACTTTTGGAACCTTCTAACCTAGTTTTATATTAATACCCATTAATATTTTATTTTTCCTAAGTTTAGACTTAGGAACTCCATTAAAAATATTAATTATTTTGATATCTCCCAAACCAAGTACAATCTCTCCAAACCATTTCTGGGTCTTGGAGATTTCATGTGCTTTAGCCTCTCCACCAATTTTCATGGCTAGAGCACATTCGATGCTACCCCAAATCAACACTCCCTCTTAGCAAGGAATGTTCTCTAGTAATACTCCTCACTGAGCATCACTCTGATTATCTGGCACCGGTACCTGTGTTGATGCTAGGCCTCCCTGTCCAACATCCTCTGCACTATTGCATCCTAAACTGCTGTCCATGGCTCTGTCACTGCCACTTCTGCATCCATACGACGACTCCCTCTGCATCCGTGTTGTTGTTGGTCCATCCTCCCAACACTGCATGCCCCTCTCATCATGTTGCATCGTGCTAATGCATACTGCTATTGCACTACAACTCAATTACTGAGAAGTAAGTAACTAATCCACCCAACTTTTGACATCCCTGTCAGACTAGAAACACTCCCGATGTTGAAGCTCTCTCTGTCGCTAACAAGTGCTCCCTCTACTGGCCTCTGCGATGTTGCAACAACTCCCTGCATCTCGCACCGTTGCACACCTCTCTGTGCTATCCTGCACTGGCGCAACACTCTTCGTGCCTGTCGCACTGTTGCAGCCTGCTAACCTCGCGTTGCCTGGGGACTCCTGCACTGTAGCTCTCTCTGCCACTCCATCTGCTTCTGTCTCTACCCACATCCGCTAGTTCTGCTACTCTCTCTTCGGGGTTCCCATAGCAAGGTATAATCCAAGAGGTTGGGTACCTCAAGGATCCTGCCCCTCATCCCCTGTAGTCCTCCTGACTACAGCTCGATGTCTCCCCACCTCTTCTCTAGAGGTACATGGGCACTCATGGCACAATCGTCATCCTCCTCGACCTTTTTCTTTGCCTTTGTTGGCGCTGCCTTCGAGTCAGAAACCTCTCCCTTACTCTTCTTCCTCGGACACTAGTTCGCATAATGACCCAGTTCCCCACAATAGAAGCACTTGACCTTGGAGAGGTCCTTCTTCTTCCTCCTCTCCTGCTTTCCCGCAGATGCCAGAGCCGCGTCCTATTCCTCTTCCTTCTTGATCTTGACCCCTTTGCTACTACTCCCCGTCTTGGTCAACCGTCTGATCTCTTCTTGACAAAGAGTCGCCCATAGTCCTTCCCAATTCGGAAGACTCGCCCTGCCCAGTATGCTCTGGACAAATGTCTCTCAATCCTCGGAGACTACGTTAAGTGCGGTCATTACCATTAACTCTTGATCCGGCGTGGCCCCTATGGAAGTCAGTTGGTCACGGGTCTCCTTCAACCGACCGAGGAAGACATCTATCTACTCTCCCTTTTGCATTTGGTATGACCTTAGCTGATTCTCCAAGAGTATCTTCCTCTGCATGAAAGTATGTTGGTACAATGTCTTCAAAGTGTCCCACATCTCCTTTGCCATTTCCTTCTCGGCAATATGTGGGACCACATGATCCTTGACCCCATCAAAGATGATACACTTTGCCTTAGCCATTGCCTCCTCGTACCTTTCATTAGCTACCGTGTCAACTGGGATAGCCATTACTCTCAAGGCGAAGACCTTGATACGATGTCTATCTAGAATGGACAAGATCCTGGCCTTCCAGACCACAAAGTTGAAGGCTCTGTGTAGCCTATCCTGATCTCTTAGCCCATCCACGGCCATCTCGTTGCTCTTATGTCGACTCCCCCAAGTCTCTCTACTTCCTGCCTAGAAGTTCTCGATTCGACTCCCGCTGAGTCTCTCTACTTCCCGCCTGGAAATTCTTGGTTCGACTCCTGCTGAGTCTCTCTACTTCCCGCCTGGAAGTTCTCGGTTCGACTCTTGCTGAGTCTCTCTACTCCTGTCTGGAAGTTCTCTTCTGGACTCCCTTTGAGTCCCAATTTCCCTCTTGGAAATCCTTTTGCCGACCATCAAGTTGCCCCTCTCCAATCATCTGTGCAACTGCAACACTGATCTGGATTCCTTGGCTAGAAATCCGCCTCGACAACAACTTCTACCTTGGTCTTGCCCTGTTAGGTATTGTTCTAACCACAGTACTCCACCAACTTCGCTCCCGCAAACTACCCACAGCTTCCTTTGCCCTAGCAACTAAAGGATTGAGCCTCTTGGCTCTGCGCAATCTCGACACCGGCAAAATAGCTCCCTCAACCAACTACGTCGGCCCTCCTGGTCTCTGTGTGGCTCTGCGTGAGCCTCTCTATGCCCTCCTCAGCCTCTACGTTGGCCCTTTCTCTGCCTCAAATTGAAGACGCAGTCCCTCTGCGTCAACCCTTCCTCTGTCGCTTCTGCAAGGATCAACTACTGTCACTCGGGATAGCTGATTCTGTTGCAAATGCTCTGCTCCGCTGATGCCTTCAGCTCTCCTATGATTTGCAACCACGCTCTGATACCATGTTGAATTTTCTAAGTCTATCCATTAGAAAATTAATTTGTGTTCTGTTGGTTTATTTCTTCTACTTGTAAATTCTGAACAAGTTATTTAAAACATTTAAATACCGAAATAAGCACAATACAGTCACAACATCTATAGATCATCAACTGAAAGAAAACAAGCACACAAGTGACACTGTTATTTTTGGACAAATGTCCCCGAAAAAACCCAATGTGGGAAAACCGATGCAGCTATTCAGAGGGTTTATTATTATGCAGTATTTCCTTGAGTACAACTGGGTGCCTAACCAGCTCACCCGACAGAGAAAAATACACGGCAGCAATACCTCTATATTCGGAAACAAGTATTCAGAAAATCTGTCCCACGAAACTGTTCCAAGTGGATATTGGTGGCCACCCACCAATTCCACTTGGACCCCCACCATTGCTTCTTCCAGTTTTTCAATTTCCTTAATTATAGCACAGTTTACTATTTTTAGCAGTTTTTCGAGTCCTAAACTTCCGGAGCCGTTTTGAGACCCTAAGTGACGTTTTTTGGGAATTCTACCGCCAACAATTTTTGGGCTAAAATCGTCTTTTCCGTCGTAATCCTCGGAGAGATCTTACCAACGGGCCATCATGCGCGTCAAATGGAGATAATATGACCAAGTCATGACCCCGGGAAATTGGTTGTTCAACTCACCCAAACGGGGCTCATAAACTCTTGGTGTTACATCTCCTTGGTTATAGTTTTGGTTGTTTAGGGTTTGCTCTTATTGTTCAATAATAAAAAGGCCCTTGAGCCTCATTGGAAGACAGTTCAGAGGCATCTAGCCGCCACATCTCTTCTCAGAGATAAGCTACCATCGCCCTAGCTGTTTATTTCCATTCCTGTTTGTAAGCATATTTCAGTATTTTACATTAATGAAATGAAGTATTATTTCTGCTGCATCTCTGTGTTTACGCTTATCTATGTAATTTGTTGTGTTCCTGTTTAAATCCGAATCAGTGTTATCAAAGCGGTCTGCTTTTCTTATCTGTTTTTCTTTGCATGTCCCCAACGAGGTCGGGATATAAGGAGTTAGGGCTTGAACTGGTCGAACCTTTGCAAGACCAACCTCGCAAATCCCGACGGCTTCCCATGGCGGATGAAAAGAAAGATGAGGATGTAGGAAATCCTATCAAAATCTTGCTCGAAGAAGCCCTTGAGCAACAAAGGAACGCGATGATGGACAACTTTGCCCAGCTCCTTCAACGGTTACACAGGAGCGACACATCGGCTTCCAAAAACAAATCTGGAAACACCACACTGTTTAAGGTACAAGTTAATTTTGAAATCCCCATATTTGAGGGTCAGATAGACGCAGATGCCATCGATAAATGGTTAAATGTGCTAGAGGGTTATTTTTCTGTTCATGATTTTTGCAGTGGGGAAAAGATTATTTTCGCTCTTCTCAAAGCAGCCCCCCATGTCAAGAATTGGTGGGAAACCTACTGCGAGCAGAAGGATGAAAGTACAGACTCGCTATTTTCAGTCGCACCCACTTGGAATTCATTACGGGATGCCCTCAAAGAGCAGTACTACCCTGTCGAAAGCTATGAGGATCGATACATAAAATGGACCACGCTGCGGCAAGGAAGGGACCAAGACGTGTCGAAGTCTACCAATATTTTCCATACCCTTCGCACAAAGTTGGGTATCAAGTATACAGAGCAGCATTTGGTACTCAAATATTGTGGCTGTGTACACAAATACATCCAGGAAGAAATAGAATTCCTGAACATCTCCTCGCTCGGCACAGCATATAAGTATTCCGTCAAGGTCGAGCAAAAGTTTAAACAAAAGAAGTGAGACTTTGGATCTGCGAATCTGAAACAAGGGAAAGGTGCCCCCAAACCGCAGAAAAAAGGACAAAGCCAAGGCGGGGCAGCCCAAGACAACTTGACAAAGCTACAAGCAAAGAACAGTGCCGTGAAGCCGAAAAAGGACACGGGAAAGTGGTGCGAGTTTCATAAGAGCTCCACTCACAACACAAGTGAGTGTTGGGCCAAGCAGTCACTGGTGGCTGAGCTAAAAGTTTCAGAATCAGATGCATGTTCTGACTCTGAATCAGAACCTGATAAGGGGAATGACAAAGGGAAGCAGATTATCGATGCGGAGCCCAACGCCACCGTTACCACCATGAAGATCCAGCAGGAGGAACCCAAAGATCCAGAGGAGGAGGAGCGTCTCTTCCACTCCCAGATGTGGGTAAAGGGCTCCCCGCTATAGTTCATTGTCTACAGCGGGAGCCAAGAGAACCTCATTTCAGCAGAGGTCGTGAAGCGACCAGGCTTACTGACCACAGCACATCCAGAAACGTACACCATCGGGTGGCTTCACCAAGGATGGGATCTTCGCGTGAGCCAATAGTGTCACCTTCCATACAACATCAAGCCCTTCACGGATGAGGTATTGTGTGACATTGCTCCCCCTGAAGTTTGTGATGTATTATTAGGACAACCATACTTGTGCAAGCGACATGCTGTGTATGAATCAAGGCCCCGTGTTGTTATTGTTACTTTGGGAAATAAGTTGTACAAGATACCAGAGGTAGCACCGCCTACCGCCATCTCTTTGGTTATTGCAAAACAATGCAGTAAGCATATTTCCAAAACCGGGAAATTTGTTTTCCTGATGATACGCCCTCAAGGAAAGAAGAAGACGGTGGCCACGACCTCCAGACAGGGCCCCTCCGCACGACAACTACAGATGGACAATGTAAGGACTTACGATCCTTGACATGACCTCCGGTTAAGTGCGACTTGACGTGTTGGCGAACGACCGAGTTGGAGACATGGACGAAATGTGAGCTTGGACAGAAATGTGCGAAGGACATAATAATAATGCGCATGAGGAAGTGAAGCGATGGTGTTTATATGGCGTGTGGAGCGTTGGCTCAACCCACAAGCCAACCTACACATGTGGAGCGATTGAACGAAGGCCTACCATACTTGGAGGGCGAATTGCGATGGTGTGTAGGTCGTTTGGCAAGTGGGCTTGGGCAGCGCGACTTGCCCAACGCACGATATAAGTAAAGGCAAACGATGAGGCTTGAAGGCATTCATTTGAACGCTCTCATCACGCATACAAGGAAGAGGTGTGAAGTAAGGTGAAGCCGCAGCAAGAAGGAGGCGCAGCTCTATGCGCCCATCCTTGGGCAAGGACGCACAGTGATATCGCATAAGTGTTGTATCGGGTGAAGGCGCGAGTAAGAGGTCGCCCGTCGTTCCGATGAAGGTGCGGGTGGAGACTCGGGTGGGTCGCCCACTTGCCGTGCAGGAGTAAACGAAGGTGTCTTTGGGTGACTTGGGTAAGTCACCCGCCCGCCATGCGAAGTGTGACTTGGGTGAGGTAGCCCGCCCGTCGAAACGAAGTTCGGTTGAGAAGTCGGTTGGCAGCTCGTGTGAAGGCGTGCCTGCCTAGCTCGGGCAAGGAACTTTGGCTGTCACACGAAGGTGTGGAAAGTTGTAAATTTGGCTAAGTATGAAACTTGGTGTTTCCCAAGTATACTTGTATTCGGGCAGACTCATTGTTCAGGGAGTTGCCCCTCCGTTTATACTGTGCAATTGTGTTCTCTTGTATAATTGCTGATGATAATGAATGTGTACGGATGTTCATTGGTATAAAAGAAACATAATAATTACTTAGTTGAGAAACACAAACTAAGTAGGACAAGTGGTTAGGCGTAGTCCATGAACATAAGTATTGGTGAAAAGAAAGTGTTCGGTGGTGCCGCACCTCGCCAAGAGCGGTTGAAAGACTACCGCCGGCCTGGGGGCGTGACAGGTGGTATTAGAGCTCGGTGATGGGCTTATCAGAGCAGGGTTGCTCGTGACGAAGTGCATATACGCTTGGAAGTGACTAAGGAGCTGGTGAACAAGTTCAGGTGTTGAAGCATTAAAGCTGATACACATTGACAGGTGATATTGAAGCTCACAGTTGAAGCTTGGAAGTTGGTGACAGTGAAGCAGGTACTTGTAGGTGAAGGAAGTTGTTTCACATACAATTGGAACAAGGGCTGGTTCAGGTTGCAGGGAACTTGGTGACGTTGTTGGATGGTTAAAACTAGATCACAAAGGAGGAAGCTATTAGCAATGGCAGGTAAATCTCAGGTTGGAGAATCTAGCCATGTTGCGAAGGATGCTTCGCTAGCTTTCATCAAAAAGGTGTTGGAAAGAATGGAGGACTTAGAGTCTTACTAGACTAAGAAGATGGACTTGGTCATGAAGGATCAAGAGGATACTTCGAAGATGAGGTAAGAACTCGATGAACTTCGGACTCAACACGAGTACACTGATCTTATGTGTACACAACTTGAAGTGAAGGTCAAGGAGATTGAAGAGGCAAGAGATCGAGGCTTGGCAAAGATCATGAACTTGCAGAAATCTCTTGATGAAGCCAGAGATGAGATCGCGTTGTTGAAGATGGCCGTGAGGCATAACTCAGGTGAAGGAATGCCTCATGTGAAAGTCAAGGAACCAGAATCTTATGATGGTACAAGAAGTGTGAAAACTCTTGGCAACTTTATCTGGGATATGGAGCAATACTTGGAACGTTTGGGTCTATCCAATGATGAGACAAAGGTGAAGGTAGCTGCTCAATTCTTGACAAAGGATGCTAAGATGTGGTGGCGAAGGAGGATGGATCAGATTGCCAATGGCAGTGCTGGTGACATAACTTCGTGGGATGATATGAAGAAGGTTTTGCAAACCCATTTCAGTCCTCAGGATGAAACATGGGAAGCAAGGATGAAGATTAAGTTCATAAAGCAGACAGGGAACCTACAGACATATCAGCGGGAGTTTGCAAGTGCGGTTCTGGAACTTCTTGACATGGCAGAGAGGGACAAGGTGTTCAACTTCATTATTGGATTGAAGCCTTGGGCACGCAATGAAGTGAAGAGGCAGAAGATTAAGACGCTTGAGGAAGCTTTTGCTGTTGTGGACAGGTTGGTGGAGCATTATGATGAGACTTCTGATGATAAGAAGAAGAAGTCCGATAAGCCAAAAGAGAAGAAGAAGGATGATGCTTCGAAATCGAATGATAAGTCGAAGACGAAGAAAGCCTTGAAGTGTTGGATATGTGCTAAACCACATACGGTGAAGAATTATCCTTCCAGACCGAAAGTGGCCGCTATTGCACAGTCTAATACGAAGAATGAAGAAGCTTCTGTGGGGATGATGCAGATTCTTGGAGCTGCTGCTGCTACAGAGGTGGTCTCTCGGAGGGATCCTGAGAGGAACAGTTTGGAGTATGTTCGGATGAAGATTGGGAGTGTTGATATACTCACTATGGTGGATAGTTGGGCTACTCACAACTTCATGAGTGAAGATACTGCGAGAAGGATGGAGCTGAAGTTTGTACTAGTGAAGGCACAAATGAAGACAGTGAATTCTCCTCTTGATTATGTTCTTGGTGTCGCTGAAAGAGTGGACACAACACTAGGTGAGTGTACCGGGAAAGTCGACTTCACTATAGTGCGGACTGATGACTATGAGGCTATACTGGGGATGGAATTCTTGAAACAATTTGATGCTATGATTGTTCCACATTTGAAGTTGTACATTTACAATGGAAGGGAAGAGGTACCCATTGGTGTTCCAACCATTGGTGTGACAAGGCCTGATTGTAAACTAGCAGTGATGCAAATGGAGGATGAGAAGCGCATGCAAGACATGAGTAAGCGATTGTCTATTGTTGAGACAAAGCTTACCGAGCAGTCATTGATCATCAGGACACTATCCGAGTATCTTGGATTTGTCAAGAAGGCTAGAGGTGTTTGAGGATGATGATGATGATGAGGAGGAGGCTTATGTGAGACCGAATGTCCGAGAGGAGGATCGGGTTGCATATCTACAGAGGATGGAGATAGAGAATCCTGATAGATGGATTGAGCTTATTAGTGAGGGTGAGCCTTTAGGCTCTACTCCCTCTACATCTTCTTAGATGACATAGAAGATGGGGCTCATTGTTAGCTGCTCATGGCAGTGAGTCCTTAAAAACAAGATGAGCAGGTATGACCGATGGTGCAGGAATGGTTCAGCATTAGCATCATGACATGTTGCAGATGGGATGGAGTTTCCATGGACTTGAGCATGGGTCAGATTCCTGGTGAGTCTAGGATGTGGCAAAATCCGAGATAGACTGGTGAAGGCATAAGGATGTTCACTCTCATGGCTTAGCATGACAGTTGGATTAGCTACCCGACTAGTTCAAACCAGTGTTGTGAAAATCGCGATAAAATCGTGATTTTATCATTTTATTGTGATTTTTTCGACAAGCCGAAAATATCGCAATTTTTGTACGAATTTATCGCAGGTAATTTTTTTTGCACGATTTTTATGAAATTATCGCGATAAAAACCGAAAAAATCGCGGGACTTCACGACAGCGAGGTTTTATATAGTTTTTTTGGTTTTTTTCATGAATTCATTTGGACAGTCGCGCGCGGAGGGCAAAGGAGCGCTGGGAGACTAAGTTGGAGAGGGTTTGAAGCTAATTTGAAGTGCTTAGAGGACAAAATCAAGAGGAGACCACCGATTTCTCCATAGAAACGGTATGTGGATCAATTTTTTTTTGTTTTCATTGTTTAAAAACATTGTTTTTGTATTTTTCATTGTTTTTGGTTGGGTAACTTGGTATGGGCACCAATTTTTTTTTATTTTCATTGTTTTGAAAGACTGTTTTTGTATTTCTTCATTGTTTTTGGTTGGGTAACTTGGTATGACTATGGGAACCAATTTTTTTTTGTTTTCATTGTTTTTAAACATTGTTTATGTTTTTTCATTGTTTTTGCCATTTGGTTGGGTAACTTGGGTTTGGAATGGTTGTGTAACTTGTGTTTGAACTTTGGAATGGTTGTTTTTGGTTGGGTAACTTTGGTTTTCATTGTACAATATAAAAATTAAAAATTAAAATGCTAAATTGTAAATTTGTAACTTGTAATTTTGTAAATACTAAATTCTAATCCTTATTTTCCCATAGGTTCACAACTGCACCGAAACACCATTCAAGTTTGCAACTTCAAAGTTCAAAAACAAACATGCCAAGGAAATTGGATCCTTTCTAGAAATATAGTGAACCTAATGCTCTGAATGATAGACTAAACTTGAGTTGCAAGTTGTGTGGCCACCCTATGTTTGGGGGCGTGTACAGGTTGAAGTATCACCTTGCACAAATTCTTAGATAAGATGTGGGGCCTTGTACAATACAAATCTTGAACTCATCCAAAGAGCCATGAGAGCATTGGAAGATTTAAACCAGACTAGAGAGGCCAAAGAAGAAATCAAAAGGCAACTAAAAAGGTCAGCTGAAGGAAGTGGCACTGGTTCTACTGCAGCATCAACCAATCCAGTCGCTGCCACATCATTTTTTGTTCCTCGAACCACACCTGGTTCACAGCCATCTATCAGTTCAATGCTAAAAAGAACTAAAAAAGAAAACGATGACAAGTTGCTAGCAAAATTTCTCATCTGGAGTGATATTCCTTTTAGTGTTGTAAAAAATAATCCATTTTTCCAACCTGCTGTTGATGCTATTGCAAGTGTTGGCCCAGGGTACAAAATCCCTTCTTATCATGATTTCAGAGGCTGGATTCTTCAAAATGAAAAACGTGACTGCACCCAAAGATTGGAGGATTTTAGGGCATCATGGGCACAAACAAGATGCATTGTTATGTCGGATGGTTGGACTAACCAAAAGGGGAGAACCCTTATAAACTTTTTGATTAGTTGTCCCAAGGGGACTATGTTTATCAAATATGTTGATGCATCTGCACAAATCAAAAATGCAAGAGCTTTATGTGATTTGCTAGATGTGTTTATTTTGGACGTGAGTGCAGAAAATGTTGTCCAAGTCATAACGGACAATGCTGCAAATTATGTTGCTGCTGAAGGATGCTTATGGACAGACATCCTACTTTATTTTGGACACCTTGTGCTGCACACTGTATTGATTTGATGTTGGAGGACATAGGGAAAATTCCCTTTGTCAAAGATATTGTTGATTCATCCAAAAGCATTACAAAATTTATATATAACCATACATTTGTGCTTAGCTTGATGAGAAGATTTACCAACAACAAAGAGTTGGTGTGCCTCGCCATTACACGGTTTGCCACTAGTTTCATATCTCTTCAATCCCTCTTGAATTCTATGTGGGATGTGAAGAGAATGTTTCTTTTCAGAGCAGTGGCGTGCTTTGCCAATGAGCCACAAACGAGAAGAAGAGGCCGTATGCAGACTAGTTTCATACCAGGAAGACTTCTGGGCGGGATTGCAGGAGGTGTGCGCCGTCACTGAACCTTTGGTAAAGGTTCTTCAATTGGTTGATGGTGAGAAGCTCGTAATGGACTATTTGTATGAGGCCATGGACAGGGCCAAAGAACCCATTCGGGCCTACTATGATGGTAAGGGAGATGATGGGTTTCAAAGACAACTCCTCCTATGGGGAGTGATTGATGAGTGATGGAACAACACACTCCATCGTCCCATTCATGTTGCTGGGCTTTTCCTGAACCCTGCATTTCCTTATGCATGTGGGTTTGATTTTGATGTTGAGATCATGGATGGATTCTTATCCTATGTCCGGAAGATGGTGCGATCTCCAGAACAACGTATAGAGATCTCTAAACAAATTGAGACATATAGGATGGCAGGTGGCAAATTTGGCTTTGAGATGGATGTCACTGATACGACGATTAAAATGCCAGGTATTTTTTAGTTTGTAACTTTGTTTCAAATTTCATCGTCTCTTCAAATTCCATTTTTTTCTTATGTTTATTTAAAATTTTATTTCTAATTTTGTTGTAGATGCATGTGGAAAATGTATGGTGGCAGGGTACCCCTTTTGCAAAAGCTTGCCATTCGCATCCTCAGCCAAACATGTAGCTCCTCAGGATGTGAGCGCAACTGGAGTGTATTTGAAAAAATACACAACAAGAAGCGCAACAGGTTAACACTTAAACATTTAAAATATTGCAAATTTCCAAATAAATTTTTGAATTCATTAAACAATATTTTTTTTATAATTATTAGTTATTATTTCATGATCTTTGTACAGGTTGGAGTCCCAGCGACTTAATGACATGGTCTACGTCTACTACAATCTTCAATTGTGGGTGAGGCAACTTGAGAGGACACCTGACGTGGATGCCATCTCATTGGATGAGATTGACACCACTGTTGCATGGAGGATTGAGGCCGAGAGGCCTCTCATGGAGTCTGCTGATGATTGGTTAGTGCAGGATGTAGTGGAGGAGGAGCAAGAGGAGGAGGAGGAGGAACAGGAGGAGGAGGTGACACCACCTGCCCGGGCTACCACTGCCACCAGTAGAGGACGTGGTCTACCTCCTATAGCTCCTACTTCTAGTTCTTCAGCTTCTAGAGCACATCAGACTCCACTGCCATCCCCACCAGCACGGGCACCAGCATCTACATATAAAGGGAAAGGGAAAGTTGTGGCATTTTCTCGCAAGAGGGGCAAAGGAAATCAATAAGATTAGACTTTAGTTATTTTCTTCATTTTATTGTATATGACATTATGACATGATGAGATACATTATCATATTTTTTGTTGATATTTTGAGGCTGAGTTGGGACTCAAGAGTCAGGACTTACTATTCAGGACATGATTCAATGTTATGTGTGGTTTTAGCACTAGAAATTATATTAAACATCTTATATATTAGTTCTTTTATCATATTTAAGTGTCAATTTATTCATTTTATGTTGTAGATGATTTAGATATTAAAAAAATTGAAAAAAAATGAAAAAAATGAATATTTTTGTACCAAACGATTATTTCCAATTATTTCTCGATAATTACGATTTTTTCCTCGCGCTGATATTATCCCGATAACGATTAATGCAACATTGGTTCAAACATGGGGTCCGGAAGTGTACAGAGAGATGTTGGCATCAGGCAGGCAGGAAGGATGACAATTCACAGGATGGGATGACACATGATGGAGATGGTGGTTCTACATATGTTGCAGGGATGTTTGCAGTATGTGGAAGAGTTGATATCATGGACCAAGGATGACATAGTTGTTGATCTTGGTGGATGACTACCAGGATGGGATGTTGTCGAGGACGACAATGACTTCAGGTGGAGGAGGATGTAAGGACCTGCGATCCTTGGCACGACCTCCGGTTAAGTGCGACTTGACTTGTTGGCGAACGAGCGAGTTGGAGACATGGACGAAATGTGAGCTTGGACAGAAATGTGCGAAGGACATAATAATAATGCGCATGAGGAAGTGAAGCGATGGTGTTTATATGGCCTGGGGAGTGTTGGCTCAACCCACGGGCCAACCTACACATGTGGAGCGATTGAACAAAGGTCGACCATACTTGGAGGGTGAATTGCGATGGTGTGTAGGGTGTTTGGCAAGTCGGCTTGGGCAGCGCGACTTGTGCAACGCACGATATAAGTAAAGGCAAACGATGAGGCTTGAAGGCATTCATTCGAACGCTCTCATCACGCATACAAGGAAGAGGTGCAAAGTAAGGTGAAGCCGCAGCAAGAAGGAGGCGCAGCTCTATGTGCCCATCCTTGGGCAAGGCCGCACGGTGATATCGCACAAGTGTTGTATTAGGTGAAGGCGCGGGTAGGAGGTTGTCCGCCGTTCGGGTGAAAGTGCGGGTGGAGACTCAGGTGAGTTGCCTGCCCGCCGTGCAGGAGTAAAAGGAGGTGTCTTTGGGTGACTTGGGTAAGTCGCATGCCTACCGTGCGAAGTGTGAAGGGTGACTTGGGTGAGGTCGCCCACCCGTCGGAACGAAGTTCGGTTGAGGAGTCAATTGGCAGCTCGTCTAAGGGCGTTACTGCCCAACTCGGGCAAGGAACTTTGGTTGTCACACGAAGGTGTGGAAAGTTGTAAATTTAGCTAAGTATGAAACTTGGTGTTTCCCAAGTATACTTGTAAAGCTTTGTAAACATTATATAATATATTGTATTCAGGCAGACTCATTGTTCAGGGAGTTGCCCCTTCCTTTATACTGTGCAAGTGTGTTCTCTTGTATAATTGCTGATGTAATGAATGTGTATGGGTGTTCATTGGTATAAAGGAAACATAATAATTACTTGGTTGAAAAACACAAACTAAGTAGGACAACTGGTTAGGCGTAGTCCATGAACATAAGTATTGGTGAAAAGAAAGTCTTCGGTGGTGTCGCACCTCGCTAAGAGCGATTTAAAGACTACCGTCGGCCTGGGGGCATGACAGACAAGGTCGTGGAGGAGTACAAGGACATCTTCACCTCCACCGCAAGGGTTCCTATCCACTGTCAAGTCAAGCACTCCATTGATCTGACCCCAGGTGCGTCGCTGCCCAATGGACCAATCTATCGGCGCTCCGTCTTGGAGAACGATGAAATCAAAAGACATATTCAAGAGTTGTTGCAGAAAGGTCACATCCATCTGAGTTCATCGCCCTGTGGGAGCCCGATCGTGTTGGTACAGAAGAAGGATGGGACTTGGAGACTCTGTATTGACTATCAAACGTTGAACAAGATCATTGTCCGTAATAGGTACCCAATCCCACAGATTGATGACCTCCTGGACCAACTAAAAGGGGCAAAATATTTCAGCAAAATCGATTTGAAGTCAGGATATCACCGGGTACCAATCGAACCCTCTGATGTGTGGAAAACTGCCTTCAAAGCCAAGGAGGGCCTTTTCGAATGGTTGGTTATGTCTTTCGAATTGATGAATGGTCCTGCAACCTTCATGAGGCTAATGGATGACATCTTGCGGCCATTCACCAACTCATTTGTAGTGGTATACTTGGATGACATCCTGATCTTTAGCTAGAGTTGGGAAGAGCACCTCCACCACATCCGACAAGTTCTCCAAACACTGCAGCAACACAAGTTATGTGCCAAATTAGAGAAATGCACTTTTGACATGACCCAGGTTCAATATCTGAGATACATTATTGATGAACAAGGAGTGCATGTGGATCCAACTAAGATCCAAGTCATTCGGGATTGGCCATCTCCAACCACTCTGATAGAGCTTCGCAGCGTTCTAGGCCTTGCCAACTTCTACCGCAGGTTCATGTTGGGATTTTCTCATATCACTTGGCCCTTGAGTCAAGTCACCAAGGGAGGAGTGAAAGCAAAATTCTTTTGGTCCGAATCTCAACAGAAGGCATTCACAAAGTTGAAAGATCACCTCTGCTTGGCACCAGTTCTTGCATTACCAAACTTGCAACAACCATTTGAGGTCAAGACAGATGCCTCTGACTATGCTATTGAGGCAGTCCTTACTCAACACGGGCATCTAGTGGCATATCACAGTGAGACACTTTCAGAAACAGTTCAAAAGTATCCCACTTATGACAAAGAGATGTATTCCATTGTGC